>CALSBV010012432.1:1022110-1087715 GCA_943590825.1 Bovichtus diacanthus
GGGGGGGGGGGGGGGGGGGGGGGGGGGGGGGGGGGGGGGGGTGCCAGGTGACCAGGCTAACCTCTTGGCTGGCGTTTTGGATTTAGCCTTTGGATCGCGGTGAAAAATAAAAGTGGAATGCTTTTTCAATTACAGATCAGAAAGAGAGTGAACAAAGGCAGGAGTAAAAGAAAAGATGAGTTATTGGGATCTAATATCAAGGTTTTTCAGACCGGCACATTCTTAGAATCTGAGTGCATTAATTTTGACTTTCAGAGTATTTTGTACTAACGTCGCATAATTCCGTTCGTACTATATTTGTTTGTACGAAACAAAAAAAAAAGTAAGAAAAATATGAAGAAGGGAAAAAAAAATATCTCTGCCGCTTGTTTTTTCTCTTGCAACTTGTCTAATAAACTGAGCTTCTCTTGCATTTTGAGCATCATATTTGAGAGCACTAACACAAACACAAAAGTAAGTGCCAAAATAGAACATGGGTAGAATAAAATATGAACACATGCAGACAGACACCTGTGGAAGACAGTCACTGTTATTGTCTTTTTGTGCATGTTATTAATTCTGACAGTAGTCAGTTTAAAGGTAGTCGTCCTCTGCCATGCATATTTTATTGGCTGTAGGTGGTATTTGTTGTGTATTCATGTCTGTTTGTTTGAATCCTCCTTTCCTTCAACCCATTCCACAAGTTGTCAAGGGTGGGGCATTTGAAAATGGCATTGTCGAGCACCGAGGATTGTAATATTGTTGTTTGTCTGTGTGAAGTGAGATGGTATTCGCCTTTTGATGTTTGGCTAGGAGGAAATACACAAAATAAAAGCCTTTGCGAGATAAAGGTGTGTTTCTGCACATGTTTGAGTGTGCATGTACGCGTGTTCCCTCAAACAGTTTATCCGTCAGTCAGACAGAGTGTGTGCACATTGTTTGCGCTGGTGCATGTGTTTGCATGCAGGTATTCCATCTGTGTGTGTGTGTGTGTCTGTGTGTGTGTGTGTGTGTGTGTGTGTGTCCACATCCACATCTAAAAGCCATATCTGGCTTCAGATCAAATGGTGTATGAAGAAGGGGGAATGACAGAAAGAGAAAGTGATAGCTCTTTAATGTTACCTATCCACTCTCAAACCCAAATATAAGACCAAGAACACACGGAATAGGCAAGTGTGTTTTAAGGGAAAAGGAGTGACATGAAACACTTATGTAGAAAAGCTCTGAACATGACGTTGGCTTTGTAGCGGAGGGGAAAATGTCTCACCAAACAGAAAGAAAGAGGGTAAATTGGATGGAAGGAAGAGAGAACGCAGGGGCACAGAATGAAACGGCGACATGCACTTTATTCTTTTGTTTTTGCACGTCAAAGTACAGCGATATTTTGTTTGTGACTGAATACCAACTCACGCAGCTCACCTTTCGCTCGTTTCTCTCGTTGTGTTCTGACGTGTCTAAACTTTCCCTGTCACCACAGCTGACTGACGAAGATGGCACCATGACGGCTGCATTCGTGACCATGAAGTTTTGTTGATTCACGATTTTATGTGAACCTGACACCACTGCATTATTGTCTCTGGGCACATTTGACGCGTTAAGAATTTTGTGCTTTGGAATTAGCATGTTAGAGGAAATACACTTATATATATATTAGATATATTTCTGCTTTCTTTCTCCTTTGCTCTGCCTGTTTGTCCTTTCACTGTGCACACTTTCCCTCTCTTGATCCGTGTCTTTCACTCTGTCTTTTTCTCTTTCTCCTCCAAAATCCGTCCCACCTCTTGCTATGAGATAGAGATGTGATTAATAAAGTTATTTCTATCCTTCCTACATGGGCTACTGTCCTCTCTTGTGTGGTTGTTTAACACAGACACGCACCCACTGAGTGACTCACACACACACACACACACACACACACACACACACACACACACACATGCTCAAATCCTCCACATTCCTCTCCTTGTTTGCAGGCCTCGCCCCCTTTTCTCACTCTCTCACTCTCTCTCTCTCTCTCTCTCTCCTTACCAGGAAATTAACCTTGACATTTCCAAGACATAATTCCCCCCTAATAAAAATGTGTGTGCAAATATAAATAAACAAACGTGCAAAATATTCATAGAGGGAGCCATATGTGAGGAGGGCCTGCATATCAAACATGAAGGCACCGCTGGGGAGGATTTTGTTACCTATCTGCCATCTTAACACAGCCATCATCCGAGGATCAAGTTCCTGCTATGAACATTACTTAGCGTAGGCCCGTTGTTACATTTCAATAGAAACCTTCAGCTTGGATAAATGAACAGTCTGCCTTGGATGTAGTGCCTATTCAAAGACAGAATACGAATTAGAATCACTATAGTGGCCAAAGTGCAGGAATAGAGGAATGTTGAATGTTCAGCGAGACATATCGACGGCTTACAGACTAATAAAAGACGTTCTGACACGTTTCAAGGACAACAGAACCAATGATACTCCATGCAAAGGGAGATTGCCACACATAATTTGGACAGTGAACACTGGTTAAATTATGTATTTATTACATCTATGGTGCCAGTAGTTTAGTCAAAGGACATATTTATAGTGCACCCATATGTGTTTCCTTTATGTGGAGTATTAATTCAATTAGACCAAGACTGAAATAGATCTCTGGAGTCACAGTATAACGCGCTCCCTTCCAGCTGCGCGGTATACTGACATTTAAAACTGCTATAACGCTGGATGCCTGCCATGTAATGGCAGCAATATCTTTCCATCCCAAACTGATTTCACAATGTTAGATATTTTTTTGCAGGGGATTTTACCACGATGAAACAATGTCAGTGTATGTGCATTACTCCATACATAGGTGTGATCTCTGCTCATGTGCGTGCATGCTCCCATCATAATGGAATGACAGTGATGCGGATCCAAAATGGCTGGTTTTAGTATTTGGACACTGGGGTGAGGCTAAAATGAGGCAGGAGGGATACAGCGAAAGAGAGAGGGAGCGCGGGAGAGGGTGAAGTAAGTGTGTGGGTAGGTAGCGATCGTATAATACCATCATGGAACGCCATCACTCCCCGTCTGACCGGCCTCATTTTAGGGCAATGGAACTCCAGAGGAAAAGGCGCCAATGGCACATTATTCTGCCTTGGAAAATAACCCTCATGTTTTTATTCATGGCTGCACCAGAAACAACAACAGAATTTGATTTCCAGGGTAAATATTCTGGACCAATACAGAGATGGAATGAATTATTTGTGAAAATGTGTGCATCAGAGAGAGAATGCTATTTTTTTTAGATAGATAGATAGATAGATAGATAGATAGATTGATAGACAGATAGAGAGAGAGAGATAGATAGATAGATAGATAGATAGATAGATAGATAGATAGATAGATAGATAGATAGATAGATAGATAGATAGATTGATAGACAGAGAGAGAGAGAGAGATAGATAGATAGATAGATAGATAGATAGATAGATAGATAGATAGATAGATAACATCCTCTAATATTGGGAATCCTATCGCAATTGCAACATCAGTCAAACTAATTGCAATGCTAGCGTGAGAAAACTTTGTCTTCACACACACACACACACATTCTAGCACACCACAAGAGTGAGGCCCAGAAGAGTGAGGCTGCCAAAATGGGCCCCGCAGCGGAATCTCGACCGGAGAGGCCAAACACACACACCATCCAACGTTAAAGATCAACAGATACAGATACTGAATGTCATTGAGGAATATTTATTTCGATAAAATGTCCGGTGGAATCGGTGACACTGGCGTTGTCACAGGTTTCTCAACCGGTGAGGTCATTTCCTTACCTTGGCCTCCCTACTGTTGATGGCTCCTAATGAAACACCTCTCATCATTTCCCTGTGCAATGGCATCTTCATAACCCTGTATCTCTCTAATCACTACCACTTCCTGCTGGGCCCGTGTCACATCCTGCTGAGCCCGACGGCGGTAACTCGGATGAGGTACATGCACCTCCCGCGGATTACACCGCTGATGTCTCCACAGTGACAGAGGCCCTCACCGTGACAACCAGATCTCTGTGTGACTTTAGTTTCTTAATGTGATGGCGACAGAGATGGAGTGGCAGATGGAGATCAGCGGCAGAGCGGACTTGCAGCAGGGAGAGAGAAAGATAAAATATAAACCTGAAGGCTAATTCAGCACGGACCGAGGAAGCATACTGTAGGATAGAGACATATAACAAAAAAAACACAGCAATACTACCATATGCACTGTATGGAGGATGTGACATGGAATGCATCTCTCCAATTCTTACATTTACTATTTGGTTTTTCCCATTTATTAATGATTCATGCAAAACTTTGACTGTAATAAGTAGCTAATGTTGCCCTGATGATGCTAAATGTCTCACTGTTCCAACAATAGGCCGATCCACATCGTGTGTAAAATATAAATATGTCTTCCAACATTTACCAGAGTCACAAATGTCAACATGAAACAATATGACAGTTTTCCTACATTTCTGGAACATATTGTGAGGCTTCGATAACAATCAGGAGAAGCACAAAGCCATGTTTACTCCTTTTTGTCAGTGCATTAAAGTGGCTTTTGTTTTCCTTTCTCAGGTGAAATTTAATACGAGCAACGCCGAGTAACTTCCATTGTGTGAGTGAAAACCACTTATATTTAACCAATTAACTGCTTACAATGCTGCAGGCCATACAGCAGCAGAAACCTAATGACGCCTCTTGAGCAAGGGACCTGACAACGTTGGACGCGCAACACTTGTATTGACACAAGCGTAGATCTTTAAAGAAACTTGCATCAATGAAAAGGTAAAGAAACGATATCGTCTTGGAATTCTGCTATTCAGCGTCAGTGTTATTTAACTGTTTCTCTAACCATTCTTACCAGATCAATTAATAATGCTCAGAAGAGGCCGAATTCCCTTGTCAACGTATCTGTATTGAGGTGCCACTTGAAGGTAATCAATTGTAAGATCTTGCTAGATTCTTGTTAGAAACGTGACCTTGAGGTTTGTGCATTGTGGGCTAAAACTCATAAAACATTGTACATCAACTGAATAACTATGCAAGTACTCACATTCTTTATAGTTCCCATTGCTATTGCTTCAGGTATAACAGCTATATCAATATATGGCTAACAGATATTGTAAAGTATATTGGACAGCGATGCTTTCAAGGCAGGCCAAACATCTGAGTATATAGGTTGCTCGCAAGAAAGCATTTCTCACACAACAGAAAATTGCCTTTTTTCTATTAGAATAACGAGGGTGTTTCTTTGCTTTCGGGGTAGATTTGATCTGCTCGGACAAAAAGATCAAAAGGTGAGTTCAAATATTCAATGCATGCGTATGAGATGTATTCTCAGAATGGCCCTAAAAAAGAAAGTTTATTTAAAATGTTAACTAAGATCTGGCTACTGTAAGGCCTTTTCAGGCCCAATTCCAAGCATTGGTTTATTTTTAATTTCCTCAACTGTAGGCCTATGTGTATATTTCTACCAGAACATGTTTCTCCTCTTCCCCCCCCCCCCCCCCCCCCCCCCCCCCCCCAATATGCCAAAATCCTACAACAACACTGACTATCTCATCTATGTCCCACTCTAAAATAATCCAAAACATAACTCCTGCTCTACACCGCTGCTGTATGATATCGCAAAAATAAAATATTGACTTCGTAAACACAACGGTAGTAAAAATAAACCCGTACCAGCCTGTGTTATGATTAGCTGCGAGCGTCTTCGCTTTAAAAAAAGTGAGGTTGAGTGTGCAAGAAATGTGAAATTCACTGCAAAAAAAAAAAAAAAAAAAAAAAGAATTCCCAGTATGTTGCAGAATACCAATATCCTTAAGCAGGCAGGGTTTTTGATGTATAGACTCCTGCCAGTGAATTGTACAGATGAGACACTTAAGGCAAGACAATAGTGTTATAGATTGTGGCAAGAGTTAAATCAATAGACCTTCTGAGGAGTAACAAGACACCCGGTAGCAAGTGCTACTGCTACACACACATAGGAGGGGCTGGGGAAACAAATGAGGACTGGCAGACAGGGGCTAAGACCTCAGTGTCACTGACTAGCCATTAGATGTTAGTTTGTATTGTAGGTGTGTGTGTCTGTGTGTGTGTGTGTGCATCCCAGGCCAACCCGGAACATGTGTTATGGATGTGTGTAAGGGTATGTGTGAATGTGTTTGTAAGGCATAAGCAAGAGCAGATACCTGTGTTTCGGCTGTACTTTTATCTCTGCTTCTTGGCCCTGTAATCTCCCAGTGGGCATCAAAGCAGAGCCCCATCACTAGCTCTACAACACCCCTATATATCCCCCAGATCCCCGTGTGTGAGGGTGTGCATGTGTGTGTGTGTGTGAGCGAGAGAATACAGAAATAGAAGAGAGTGAGAGTCGACAAGAATTCGTGAGAGAGAGAAACAGAAGAGAGGGGAGATAGGATGGGAGAATTAAAAAACAGGAAGAGAGAGACAGAAAAGTGTGTGTGCGTGTGTGTGTGTGTGAACGAGCCCTCTCCGCAAACACAGACGAGACAAGGGGGCTTTGGACCGTCACCCAGCCGTGGCTGTTATCCAAGCCCGGCCTGCGAGCCCCTCTCAGGGCAGCTTCCACTAACCCCCCCCCCCCCCCCCCACCTGGATTTCACTCCCTCGTACTCCACCTCCACAGTCTCTTCCACCTCTGATCCAGGATCAGTGGTTCCCGGGGCCCTGGTAGGTGTCAAGGTCCATTAACCCGGAGCAGGTCTTATCATATTCATCAGGAAGATCACAGATCAGATTTATCTCTGTTTTTATCAGATTTGAGGCTTCAGAAGGCTGCCAGAGATGTCACGGCTGTATGGTAATGTGATGGAGGCTAGTGACAGACACAGGCACACTCTAGCAGGTACAGATCCACACAGTCATGGACGCACACAACATAGGAGTGAATGTACACATTTACACACACACACACACACACGCAGTCAATTCTTCTTCTTTTTTTTTTTTTTTTTTTTTTTAATCTGTCAGCATTTGCTTGGACCTTTTTGATGGGGTTGTCAGGTTTGATTAGTTTATGAAACAGGAGTATCTCACCCACTGACCTTTCTAAGCTTTCCATCTGCAGCTAAATCTAATCTAATGTAAAAACAGTTGTAGCCTATGAGCCAACCTTGTGAGGCGTGATGACCTTTTTTTTTTTTTTTGGAAGCAAGTAAACATGTAAAAGTAAAGAATAAAGTCAAATGAAGTCTGGTTCGATTTTCCTTTTGTGCGCAGGGAATGCAATGTGCATTGGGGTAATTTGATGAGGTATTTGATTGACGTTCCATTTCTCATATCCATAATTAAGTGAGCGCAAATCACAAAAGAGAAACTACTGTAAAGACACACAAACACATTATAGAATAATTTGACAAAAGGAAGAATACGCAAAAGCAGCTGCAACTTAAAATCAGATATAGAAGTATCTTAACAGTTTTACAATCAGTGTATCCACCTTAATAAGAGGATTTACCAATATGCAGGATGTATTTTGGTAACCAATTTTGGGTATTCAGTCCCATCACATATACGAAATTCAAACCCTTCAGCAACAATATTTTAGAACACTGTTTTTTTTTCTTCCTCAGTTTACTTGTTATCTACATCTCTTGAATAAACATTTTCCATTTCTTTGACATTTGGCATTTCATCTCCCCACTGAATTCCACCAAATGTCAAATATTTTTGATAGCATACGTACGCACCAAGGCTAGCCACTTTTTTTTTTTCTTTTTTTTTATTCAGTGAGCAGTACCCCCCCCACATGACCTCCAACCCCAACCCTGACCCGCAGCTGCTCTCCCAACTGTGCTCTCGGGCCGCTAATGAATTATTGCTGACTCATCATGGTCAGTGGTGAGTAATCAGCCTGACACTTTGCGCTCAGGACACATGGCTGTGGTGCTCAAATAGTCATTTAGGTTCCACACTCTGTCCGCTACACCCACGGGGAGCTGGGGGCTTGTGAGCTCCGCTTTGTTTAAAAAAAAAAATAATAATTAAACAGCTTTGATGTTTGTTGTTCATCCATATTTTATCGTTTTGAATAGATGTAGGGAATATTTAAGGTAAAAATGGAAAGACGTCAGAGTTTATGTTGTTTTGTCAGGCAGGGGGGATGAATAACAATGTGGTTTATACGAAGTTAACTGAAACATTCACGGAAATTAGGTGAAACCTGCTCCATTATTGGACTTATAAGCCATTTGATATCCCAATCCATGTTTAGAGAAACAACGCACTGGAAAAATGTTGCTATTTGGTGAAAACAAAAGAGATGATAAAGTTAAAAGGGTTGTGGATTTATAAAAAGAGATTTGGAGACAAGAAGACTGAGATTGCTGTTTTAAAAAAATATATATATATATATATATATTCACAGAGAGACAAAACAGACATGCAGCAACCAAAGCACACACACACACACACACATGCACACACACGTATAGACATCTCCAGCAATCCGGCCCTCATCAACATCCTTCTTGGAAAATCACTGCGGCTCTGAAAAGTCATTTCAGCCACAGTAGCAGCAGGCCCTTAAAGATTCATATTCCCATTTACTGTCAGCCCTCTCCTCTCGTGTGCGCAAACACACACAAACACACACAAACACACACGCACACACACACACACAGAAACACACAGCTAAAGTCACATGCACACACAGACATACACACCAATCCAACTAACCCAGCAGGGTTAGGTTCATGAATAAAGGAGGGAATTAGCGCGGACCTGGAGAAGTCAGATAGACAGATAGAGAGAGGTGGAAGAAGAGAAGAGAGAGAGCTATTAAATTGTATGAAAAGCATCGGGAAGGAAGGAGTAAATCTGTGGAAGGCGGGCTAAATCAGCAGAGATCAACAGAAAAAGGGAAATTTAGAACAAGAGAGGAAGGAGGCAAGAAGGAAGACAGAACTGCGAGAGGAAGATACAGAGGAGGAGGAGAAGATAGAAACATAAATAGAAAGAGGAAGACATATGAAGAGTGAGAGACAGAGAGGGAGAGAGGGGTGGCAGTGGCTTTACTCCTAATTTAAATTGCTTGTGTCAATCCTATGCTGCATGTAGAGATAAACTAAATGTCCATTTGTCCATGTGTGCATGTGTGAAAAAGGAGCCAGATCATTGTGGTGGTGAATATCTACACACTGCTCAACATACCAGGTATGTTCTGTAAAACCTCTACATAATCCCTCCTCTGACACACATGCACACGCACGCACGCACACGCAGTCACACGCAGAGATATCGACTCATTTATTACCAAAGTAATAGTATGTTTTAAAGCAAGCAGCCCATAAGTGAATGATGCTCACTGATATGAAGCTGCCGTCTACATTACTGAAATCGGAAATGTCATTGCACCATAAAATGACATTATGTACACTGGGAGAGCAATGGCAGAGAGGGAGGACATGGAGAAGCGCGATGTTAATTCTATAAATAAAAGAAGCAAGAAAATAAATAGCAAAAGCAAAGACACATGATAAAAAAACAGACAAACGGCAACAATAGGGGCGGTAAACATCTCTCAATCACCAGAAGGGCTGCAATGATCACAGTATGCTACTCCACCCAGATACTGAACACACATTTATATATATATATATATATATTTATATTATGTGAGCAGGCTATGTGTGCTTGTGCGTGTGCATGGGTGTTTATCAGTGTGTATGTGTCATAAGGGCGAGGCAAGAGGCCGTTACCCCGCACCCAGATAATAACCTGGTTTTTATAATGTTGCATATCTATATTCAGGCCAATTCCCCCTGGGGGGGAACCAGAATAATAACGCTGGCCATTTTACCCCTCCTCACGGGCGGCCATTTTCTGCCCTGATTCTCAGCATGGACCTCTCCTCATTCCCAAGGTAGCATGTAATGGATGCCGCAATGAGATGGAGTGACATTGTGGTGTCTGAAATGTGAAAAGCCTATTTTCCGACCTGCCCTCCCTCAGAGGGGTGGCTGGTGGAGATACGGGAGATGTTTATGCCTAATCCTTTTAGCAATTCCATATGTTGTCATTTCTGATGATTGTCTCTATTTACGGTAAATTGGCAAATTTGGGAAAATAGGTGCAAAATGGCAGTAAAAATGTATCTGTTTTGGTCCGAAACAAATGTAGTCCCGTAAGCGTTTTGAGAACCTATGGCCATACCGTGTGATATTTGAATACCTTGATTATGTGGCGCGTACCATCAGAAAACGAAGGAAAAGTGTTTTAGTATCTAAAAAAACGGAATAACAGTGCTGGCTTGTGAGTGTAATACTTGCACACACACACATTTATTATCAGGAGTGTGAGTTTCTATCAACCAGAAAAGTAAAAAAAAAAAAAAAAAGCTGTTTATGAGTTCCAGACAGAATTGGGCAGATTTCATCATCCGCACACACCGCAAACACAGTTTGTAAGTTGAGTAGTGAAGGAAGGAGGTCTGGAATCTGGAGGGGCTGAATCCACTCCATACTATCCTGATGAAATACCGTCCCTCTGACCAGTCAATTTCAATAAAACTATAGACAAAGAAAGGTTAGCGTATATAGATTTCCCATCGTAGTCATGCACACAGAACTTCACTGTGAGTCGGCTCTTCTGAACTCTAAATGCTACTCACTCATATTCTCCATTCTATCCCTTACCTCTTCAATAATTCACAGACGGTAGCTTTCTCTGGCCTTTCAAACCTTTGAAATGTAACCTACATCCCACAAACACACCATTCTTGTTACCCGACTGATGACATGTGTTTATTCCGGCCCTTTGCTTGTTGAGCGGAGGAAGGAAAGGAAGGGAAGGCTCCACACTTCAAAATACTATCGATTGTTATTGAAAAGTTGATAGTAGAAGTGCTGGAAAGAGCTTTTCAGATATATCCCCTTAAATATGTCTTGATATGTCACCTTTGTTTGATTTCGCTTGATTAACAGCAGTGAACTTTTTACACTGATTGGGAAGAAATAAAGCGTTTGAAGTGGATGCTTGATGATATTAACGCCTTTGCCTTGGATTCCACTTTAAAAATCAAAGTTTACGTCCATAATTACGCACCTTTTCAATTAGCCATCACCGCGATCGGGGAAAAGCAATATGATAAATAAAAATAAGACGGGGAAAAAAAAACCCCAACGCATTTATTCTGGGAATATTCCCATGAGAAAAAGTTAGAAAACTTATAGGCAGCAACAGCGAGTCTCGTATAGCAGTTTTGTTGAGTGTAATAAATCAGTCCACCAGGGCTCGTGAAATGGAGGACAGTTGGAGAGTGCAGTATAGGCAGTCAGAGAGAACAGCTCTGTCCAAGACAATCATATGATGTATCATTCATACTGTCAGTATGGTGTCTCTCCTCCTCCCTCCTTCTCTCTCTCAGTCTCTACGTCTCTGTCTGTCTCTCTCACTCTGGACTCATCCCGTCTCCTGTGGAGGCTGTGATGAAGCCCAGCTCTCTCCATCACACACAGCTCCCCAGCTGCTCGGGGATTACACATTTCAATGATACATTCACACACGGTGCCATTCAAATAGGCTCTCGTGCCGTGTATTCCCTGCTACAGCAGCACGGCAAAGCAGATAGTCTGGTGAAAGTGCAACTGGTTCTAGTTCACAATTAACGCGAAAACTTACATATTTTACTCAACTTTCCAGAGACATCAAGGACATAATAGCGCGGTGTGCTTTTCATCTGTAGAACTAGTTTAGTGGTATGTCTATTAATTTGCGGTCTCGTTTTAGTCATCTTGGACTGTGAGAGGTGGTTTTACAAAAGCGAGTGCTGCCTCTGAATCATTTGACCTCTGCGATTTGCTAATGAATGCTGTGAGCAATCACCGTTTCCCAGAAAATGGACAAAAATGATCCCTCATCTGTGAACCTAATCACTTACTGCCATTAACCTGTGTATGTGTGTGAGTGTGTGTGGCTGTCTGTCTGATTACCGTCCCTGAATGAAATAGTTGTTTGGAATGATCCCATGGAGGAGGAGGAGGAGGGGGGGGTTGTTCTTCAAGGTGAAGCAGCAGAGCCGAGGTGGTGTACAGACCTTTTTATTTTTTTTGTAGCAGCTAAAGAGGGGGATTACGAAGCCTCGGAGGGGGAACCCGCTCCCTTTCCATACTCTTCACATACAGACTTGTTCAGGACCCTTGGCGACACTTCTTAACGCACTGGGAGCTTTTTTGCGTCACTTAGATTTAGGCAACAAAACTACCAGGATAGGTTTAGGAAAATATTGTGGTTTGTGTTCCGTAAGTTAAGCTACGTAAGTAAAGTAAGTTATGTACGTTACGGAGGGAATGGACAACCAGAGCTGTTGCCGCAAATTGGTTAAAATTAGAGTTAGTTGAAAGCCTGATGTGTCCCAAACAGACGCTAAAGGGTTCATTGTGCATATGTGTGACAAAACATTGATATTTGACGACTTGGGAATGAGACCAGGCTGGGGAGGGACATGGAGTGGGAAAAAAAAATCAACGGCTTTACATTTAGCGGCTGTAGCAACTCAAATTCAGCCAGGTACTGCCCCCCCTTTGTTTTTTGGAGGGAAGGGGGCAAAAAAAAGAAAGAAAAAAAGTTCAAGACAATGTGAATTGGAGGCAAAAGGGTAGGCAACCATAGAAAGTGAATTTCTAATCAACCTTTCCCTCCTGCTGCAGTATAACACAGAGCTGAGTTTATCACTTCAAAAAGAAGCCACAAGGATGTAGTTCTTCCTTTAGAGCAATTTATCTAACAATAGGTGTCGGTATGTAAGGGAATCAGAGCTTGTACCTTCTCTTTAGATCAGACCTAACACCCACGCTTTCACCTCAAAGACCAAGTCAAGACCCAAAGGTACCAGTCTTGCAAGAGCAAACAGCAAGTTTACACTATGTTGTCTGTTTTATCCACATTCTGTCATCTTTTTTTTATTTATTTTTTTTATAGTTCTGTTCCCACATTGTTCTCACTCTTAATAAAGTGTGTTGAGAGTCTGTGTCAAATGCACTTCAAAGGGAAGCAATGTGTGCGAGTGTGTGTTTATCTGAATGTGTGAGGGTGTATGCCTGCCCCTGCGCGTGCTTACTGTAGAAATGTTGCAAAGGCAAAGCACAGAGACAGAAACAAAGCAAAGGTCATGCTCAGCATTGTGTGATGAACTGAGTCCCTTGAAATCTCGTTTCCAAGGGCTAAATCTGATCAGCGGCCCAGACGTGGACACAGAGCTGGGAAACGATGAGGAGAAGAAAGCGAAAGGAGCGAAAGAGGAGGAGAATAAATGAGGAAGTCAAAGAGAAGAAGATGGCCGGAGGAGGCGGATTTGAATGAGAAAATTCCATTTGCTTGTCCGCCGCTTATCTCAAGCTCTAATGGCAGAGAACAAAGAGAAATCCCACAATAATCGGCTTCTCCATCAAACACTGCCGTCACTTGGAATGGAAAATGAAAAGATGAAATGACAGAGGACACCCCCGCCCTTTCTGTTTCTCCCTTATTTTTTTTATGCTCACCTGCTCCTTCCCTCTTTAATGGCATGATGCTGTCCTGATGTTCGATCAGGAACTATATGATTGCACTCTTTCTCTGAACATAAGGGTAAAGAAGCCAGGAAGAAATCCAGCTGGAAGACGTCGCAATTAATTGAGCGTCCGCGTTTATCCTCGGTTATCCACCGAGTACGCACTGCGTCTTTCACACAACTTAAATAGATACATAAAAGTCAGAGGTGCAAATAGAAAAGAAGGTAAAAAAAAAAAAAGGACGGAGAAGTTTTTTGAAGGTGGGATTCTATCCACTGTCAATGCTGTTAGTGTTATCGCCGTGACAATGAAGAGGAAGCTTTGGCAGAGCCGTCTTTTCTTTCTTTTACTTCTAACATCAGCACTATATAATCCCTGTTTGTGGATCAGGACACACCTGTATGTGTGTGTGTGTGTGTGTGTGTGTGAGAGATGATCCCATGTTTCTTCTCGACTCTTTCTTCCTGTGAGTCCTTGCCCTTGTGGGTATGTGTTTATATGTGTTTGTGCATGTGTGTGTTCATTGTTGAGTGCGTGATGATTCTTCCATCTATATGTGTGTGCGCATGTGTATGTGTGTATGTGTGTGTGTGTGTGTCCAGATAGGGTCACCTTGCATCCATCTCTTACCGTTTAGAGACCCCCTACAAGGATAAAAATCATCCTCTGAACTTAATCCAGGCTTATATCCTCTTCTTCCTCCTAACTTACGAAAAAATGCACACACACACACACACACACACACACACACTCACACACACACACACACCAGAAACCAGTTAAGTAAAGTAAAACCAATCACAAGCAGCTGAGTCTGAAAGTAACCTGTGTTTTCTATGTTCCTTAAACAGTCACCCTTCATGGCGAATGTTTTACCTGAATGAGTGTGTGACACTATCACGGTAACAATATTCACGGCTTGGATTTTAGTTGAAGTTTCTGGATTACAAATGTTGCAACTTCTTCCAAAGAGCATTCTCATAAATCAATCAACCAGTAACAACTGGACAGAAATTCCAAAAAAACCAATCAGTCTAAATGTTTTATTGAGGGCAGCAGCAGCTTAAAAAGTTAAAGAAGCAGGCATCAGAAAGGAAAAACTGGACGTTTTAATCCCCAGATGAGCACTTAACTCCCAACTGCCCCAGTGAGGCTGCTCAGTCGCCCACAGTAGAAGGCCGTGGCCGTACTGGGCAGCTCCCAGTTGAACATGTGAGCCGCCATGAGCGTGAAGCAGCATACTGCGAGGGGCAGAAAGGTACACGGGCTCAGCAATCCTTCATATATTCTTTAAGGAAGATACAGCAGTTATTAAAGGGATAGCTTCTCTGCTGTGTGAGGGTTCTAAATGAAACAGTGTAAGTAAAAGAGAGACTGAATCTTCCATCCTGATTGAATCTGAAAAAATAAATAAACTGGTAGCTGTAAGAAACAAAAGAGTAATCAGACAATGAGCTGGGTGCCAGACACGCCATTGATTTCAAACTATCTCTCTAAGCAGCCTCAGAGGCGCAAACCATATCCACCTTATGATATTGACCCTGTCTCTAACAAATATGCTTATATTTATATTGCCTTTCTGACTGAGACAATGTGCAGCCTCTCTTTGGATGGATATTGGATCATACACACATGCTTACCTCCAAATTCAATATTCATTCTCTTGCACTTGTGCTTTATCTTTGGAGTAAATATTTATGTGTTGTTCGGCACGCAGCGGAAAAAAAAGAAAAAGGAAAAACAAAACAAAATATCTCTCAAAGACTAAATCGCCTTGCGTCAAAAATCAATGATAAAATGGGGGCGCGTGCTCTGTTTTCTAGGTCACATTTGAATATTTCTTTTAGAGGTATTGATTTGTTTTTGTGTGACCTACCCAGGCCCATTCTTTGTAATTAAAAGAGAGAGAGTGGGACTGTGGCGTGGGGGCTATCACAGTCGTGTGGCAATCCCAGTTCGAATATATGTGTGTGTGTGTGTGTGTGTGTGTGTGTGGACATGTGTTTGTGTGCGCAAGTGTATATATTGGTGTGTTTGTGTGCGGCTAATGAATGAGAGGCAGTTATGATGAAGAGGGGGTGGAGATGGACCTTAAGGAAGATTTATACTGTGTTGGGTATTTGTGTGTGTGTGTGTGTGTGTGTGTGTGTAGGTGAGAGGTGGCGCTGTGTGTGTTTCAGCGAGGTAGATTAATTTCGCTATATTAAATTCAGTCTACAATCCAGACTTTGCCTCCCTACCCAGAAGCCTTTACTTCAGACGGGGCCAACGGAGACAAAGGACTCCAGATGACTGAGGCAACAGGACTTTGTTCATGAGCGTGTGTGTGTGTGTGTGTGTGTGTGTGTAGGAGGCCGACAGAAAGAGAGATTGGGAGGAGATGTATCCTAAACCTAAGCACCATAACCCACAAAGTTCACACACATGTCTTTTACTAGATCCTGAGACAAACTTGCACCTGGTCTTAGATATCACATATCCTCCTACACTTGCGCCTCGTCTTTCTGGACGCATGCGACTGCCTTATGCCAGTAAAAGCAGACAAGACGCACTTATGTAGTGTTTAAGAGTAAAGCATGCAAACCAATCACGAGAGACTAGTGAGGAAATATTTCAATAATTTTCAAGCAGTGGATTTGAATCTTAAGATACACTATCTTTGTGAAATCTTGGTCGGAAAAAGATGCCAAATTAGGTAACTGCTCCGTAACGAGGACAAGATAGAAGACATCTTAGCAGCATGTTGTAGTAAACAATCTCCCTCCTTGCATATTACATGGAGAGTCCTGCCATGTTTGGGAAAAATCTAAATATAACTTGTCTTTATGTAAAAGCCAAAAAAGCCCCTGCTTTAACGGATACATGACCTCAGAACAGATTCCATTACTTAAAAAGGCTTTATATGGCACACCTACATGCGTTGAACAGAGTGCAGGGTAAGCACATCTAAAGAACTTCCACAGATGGCGGCTCAGAGAAGAAATGGAAGGTCCAGAAGTCAGACAGACGATCTGCACGCAGCTGATAGCTCCCAGTAAATGTAACTCAACGGAGCAACGTTTTCCATCTTCATCAGGCGTCGTCAACCATCACGAAGTACAACAAGCAACATATAGACACAAACACGCTAATCACAAACAGAAAAGGTGAAGATGCAGAATGGTTCACATGTTCAATCCCGATGTATCTCAGTGTAGATGGATTCTTGTTGAGTCTATATAATGCTTGTTCTGCTTGTGGTGCTTATTTGACAATACCAGACGAAGATCTCTGCAAGATCGAAACGTTACGTTCAATTTGCTTGGAGCCGGCAGTGCAGTGGGCCGACCTGAACGTGCGGTTATCACTTGTGATTCGTTGCTGTGTGTTGTCCAGTGGGACTTCAGTGGATGTCAGTCTGTAAATATATAAGACCAGTAGCTCGAATCAAGCAATCTAATTGGTTCATAGACGTGGTATAATAACAAGGCCATGATGTCTAATTCCTTTGTACTTTCAGTATCACTCCGCGTCTGAGATAAAAAAAAACTATAAGACTAACAAATTGACATGTGTCGTCACAGTTGCTTAGCGATCACTTCCGCCAACACGGCACAGGTTACAGACACAAAGGAGCAAAGTGAGCGAGATAAAACTGAAACGTTAGAAGCATTTAAGTTTAAGTTCTTTGACTATGAGTGGATTGAGCAGTGCCCATCTCTAGAAAACAAGTCCACCTGCTGAGTGACAGGCAGAGCTACGTAAAGAGGAGGTCGCAGACCTGGAAAAAAACCGAAATGAGCAGAACATCCAAGAAAGAAAACAAAAGGGGCAGTGAAATGCTTTGAGTGGAGTACGACTTTCAGACACAAACAAATGAGCAGGTCAATGAGCTGCTAGTGTACGGGCCATAGCAAGGAGGGCCTAGTTTATTGTGAGCATTGTTTTTGCAACGTGTCTATAACTTTCATATTGCCATACTTGATGACTGTTTTATAAAAGCAATAGCTGAAGACAGGCCGTGGTATGTTGCGGTTGTGTGTGTGTGTGTGTGTGTTTTGTGTGACCTCTCTTTCTGTGCGTCCCGTGTCCCTCTGTCCTTTAGCCCCAGCGTCATCTTCCTCCCCTGTCTCCGGGCCGTCCAGGCCTGTTTGAAGTGGCTATTAGCCAGAAATCAAAGCCTGCCATCAAGCCCATCTCAGCCCTGTGCCCTTTTAGAATATTCACCAACGGCCTTTTGTGAGCCCCCCGGAATAAAAATAATCAAAATCAGAATGGACCTTCATGTGCAATAATACTCTGTCTACTCTTATGGCCTCCACTGTCAATGTCATTTATAATTCATGCACCCATACTGATGGGTCCGGGGTGCGTTCAAGAGGTCCGCTCCACACTGTTCCACCACTGTTCATCAATAGCTGCCAGCCAGGTAGGGGACTTTATTATTGAACAGTGGCCATGCTAGTTTGACGCAAACACTGTTCTATAATTATTAGAACTTCAAAAACTTTACACTCTCTCTCCCTGCCTCCAACTCCCTCTCTCTGTTTGAAATGGCCTCCCTCTCTTCTCTCTGTTGTTAATTTAAACACTGGCGGTTTCATCCCTCCCTGTAGGTGTCTGTTTTACAATAAAAGGTCATCCTCATTTGTCCGCAGACACAAAAGGGACCACCATCAGGGCTGAGGTCAGACAATCAGACAGACAGATAAATAGACAGACGGACGGAGGGACGGCTGGCGCTACAGGCTGGCGTTTAGGATGCAGGAGAGAGTAGAGGGGGAAAGAGAGATAAGAAGGTATGATGGATGGAGAGACAGCGAGGGAGAGAGATAGGGAAAGGCAGAAGGAGTGAGTGAGTGAGAGATGGGAAAGATGGAGGGAGTGGTAGTTTCTGGCGATGGGGCGGGTGGGCAAGAGCGAGGATAGATAACTAATCATGCCATCACCTCCAGTCTTCTTCCTCCTCTCTACTCCTTCTTCACCTCCTCTCTGCTCCTCTGTGGGGATGATTGACGAGGGCACGGTGGACTGAGGTTGTCCCGGTCCCCAGATTAGAAAGCCCTCAAACAAATGAAGCCTGGAAATGCTGCCCTAGGGAGCCGGGTGCCACGGGTAGACAGACAGGACACACACTCTGGCTTAAAGAGACATGAAGATAAGGGAAGGGAGAACCAGAGAAGGAAGAGGGAGGGAGAGACGGGAGATGACATGTTTCTTGGCTTTTAAGGGTATACAGTATGAGGGGAGACAGGAGCTGTAGTAAAAAGAAGGGGATAAGTTTAAGAAAAGTTTAAGATTCTAACAACGAGCGTGAGCGGGGAAAAACAGAAAGAGTGCAAGAGACAGAGACAATTATACTGTGCGTGTGAGGGAGGTGAGGGAGAAAGCGTGAAGTCCCTTTAATTAGGTTACCTGTAGAGAGTGGCAATATGAGAAGCTGAGCATGACATACACAGGGAAAGAGAGTGATGGAGGAGAGGGAAGGAGAGACATAAAAAAAGTAAGATAAAAGGCCTGCCGACCATGCCTTTACACACCTGTTCTCCTTTTCCTACGATTACCAACAGCAGATTGTTCCCCTTATGCTCCTCTGCAAATCTGATATGGTACATTTATCAAAAAGTGAGCATCACCCTTTTCCCCAAAACCAACCCCAAGTACATAGACACAAATGCACATCCGGCAGCCCCCCCCCCCGGACTCTCCCTCTTGAAAAACGATCATCCTCGACCCTGGACCTATTGTTTAAGATTCAAGCATTAGTGAAAAAAAGGCAAAAATAAAAAAAAGGGTAAAAAAAAGACAGGTGATATACGGCCAGATATTAAGAAAAAGTTTGATTTTATAGATGTCACATGACCCTAGCATGAGTGACCTCCATTTTCCCAAATGGCGCAGGTCCAGGGTTTTAATGGAGTCTCCGTGAGCCATATATCAGTGCAGCTTGTCTCGTAAAGCTCTCCTCGGGCCGACCTCACAAACCACCTCCACCTTTATCGTGACACTTAGGGAGGTTTTCACGAGCAGAAAATAGATGTATTAACAGGGAATGATTTTAATATAGACAGTGGGTGAAAAAAAAAAAAAAAAAAGAGCGAGAATGAGGAAGGTGTTGTCCTGGATTCTGCTGTTTCTGCGTGTGCTGTATATATTTGGATTATTATTATTTTTTCCAACAGTTTTCTTTCCATCCCCTCCTGCTCTGTCTCAATCTCCGCTTCCTCCCTCCCCACCCCCCCCTCCTTCCCTCCCTCCTCTTCCTCCCATGCCTGTAGAGTGTCACAGTGTTACAGCTAGTCAACATGACACTTTTTAAAGTTTTGCGGGGAGGCTGACAGAGCACAGTGGAGATTAACCTAGCTGCCTGCCATAGCACCTGTCCCTCTGCTTTCTCTTTCTTTTCCCTTAAAAATAACACAGAGGACCACATGAAGCTGTTGCATAGGCCACATAGTGTCAAATATAGGGCAGTGAAAGCGTTTGAAACACTTTTATCAAGCAAATATTGGGAAAAATGTATGTTATGTGTACACAAATAAGAATAGGAGCATAAACATAGGAATTGAGAGCACACACAACATATTTATGCAGCTGTTCTCTGCAAATATACCAACAAAAATGGTGTTTTT
Organism: Bovichtus diacanthus; assembly: GCA_943590825.1. NCBI lineage: Eukaryota > Metazoa > Chordata > Actinopteri > Perciformes > Bovichtidae > Bovichtus > Bovichtus diacanthus. The sequence continues at coordinate 1,042,235 of CALSBV010012432.1, forward strand.
GCTTTTCCTGTTCAATGATAAAGTGTTTCTGTAAAATAATACTCAACGTTTTTGAGTGTTTGTTTTTTTCTTGTGCTGTTCTCAACAGCCATTAAAAATGTTATGAATTAATAGCAGTGATGGGGATAAGCTTTAAATACACTGGTTACACTGTGCTGGAAGTGCAGCCTGTGAAGACTCTGTTCCCTGCGGTGTATTTCTGCAGCTTTGAACACTACAAAAAAAAAACATGATATGTAATCTAATTTTTCTTTGCATCGCACCATAACAGACCTGAGCGCAGGGAAACTACACATTTGATAACAGAACATGAGAATGAATACAAATCAAGAAAGTTGAGCGCAGAGCAGGAGCGTCTGCTGCAGTGTATTGTATCTGCAGTAAATAGTGAAGGACTACTGAAGCGGTGTTTAAAACACATAGTGCCCCCAGTCAGAGCATGCTCTTCATCAGTCAGAAAGGCAGAAATGAGAAATGCATCTGAGCGACGCTTTAAAAGGCAAAGTTCAGTAATTGGGAATGACAGACACACACAAAGCATCCATCACTCATGACCTTTCCGTTTCTCCCTCTCTTTCGCTCTCCCCCTGTCTCTCCATTCAGGACAAGGACAAGAAAATCAAAGAAAGAACGTGAAATCAAGTCTTTCAGACGACTATTTATTAAGTCTCTTAAAAATGATGCCAGTAATGGTGAGGCCATTAACCTGGAATCAGCTGTAAGCCAACATGAAATGAAAGGATGGAACATGTTGTGTATGTGATAGGTACACAGACAGAAATATAGTTAAAGAATACTACAATCATTTACACCGCTTCGTCCACAATGTCAGTATTCCGCGGGGATTTGTAAGTAGGCTAACTTTTTGTATTTCTTTCGAGAAGTAAAATACATTAAAATAAAGAAAGGGGTGCACACACAAAGTAGACATAGGTCACGTCCCTTTGCTGTGCTTGAATTCTAAGGATAATAGGTTCACGAAAAGTTAACAAATCACGGGATTGCATTTGTTGCAAATTCTCTTCCATGGCCACACTTTTTACTACCCTCTCTCTTCTTCTGTCTGTCTTACTTTATTTCTTTTCATTCCTTCGTCTTTCAACTGTGGTAAAATGACCAGGCCGTGCACAAGAAACATGCTTCCCCCTCGTGCACACACACACACACACACACGCACATGCAAACACACACACTTCACATCTGGACTTGTGTTTAATTTTACGTCAAAGTCCGGACAGGAAGCACCTGTCTAGATGAAATCCTGCGAGAGAGAGAGAGAGAGAGAAAGAGAGAGAGAGAAAGAGAGAGAGAGAGAGAGTAGAGGGAACTGAAAAGGAGAGGAAAAAATACACGGAGAAAAGAAAAACATTAATCCATCTGTTGTGGAAATGCATGTCACAGTCGTCACATTAAAAGCAACATCAACAAACAAAGCGAAAACCAAATTGGTTTGGAAAAGGCAAGTCATCTGAAATTAACACAAATTTCATCCCCTCTAAATGTTATCGCGTCTGTCTGTGTTTGGAGCTGAATGCAGGTCATTCTTTTTCTCAGAGGCTCAGGGGGCCGCTCACTAGCAGCTCCGCAATTACAGAGTAGTAAAACTTCCAGATGTGGGATTACTCTTCCCTTCACATTAGCAGATTAAAAGATCACTGTCTGGATAGAGTCACACACCTGTTACAAAGGCGTCCCGGTCCTGCTCCATACATTCATGTAGTGGTGTCTTTAATGATAAGAGAACCATAAACACATTTATTCATTTTCAAGAAATCAATTAGGGATAAAAGTGAGAACTGAGAGTTGTGTAAAAAATAAACTTTGCATTTTTTTGTCCATGGTCTGTAATGCATGAAATACGATGAACTAGCAGTAGGTTAACTTTTGGGAGTTTTTAATCTGTCTGAAGAAGAAGTCCATGCAGAGACAGAATACCAGTACGGGCTTAAAATGGAGCAAGAACCTTTCGCACTCGAGTCCTCAGATGTAAATGCAACAGCATGTTTGATCGAGCCTGAAAATCCTGGAAAAGGCTAAATTTAAAAAGTTTACTTCATGGCAAAGAAAGACGCCATACTGCATTCTTCGCCGATTTAGATGACTTTGTTCATCAAAAGAATAAAGCTACAAGAAGCAAGGAGGAAAAAAGTTGACATTTTCTCAATGTTCCAAACACAGCTACACTGACAGCTTGGGAAGTACATACCACCCAAAAGGTGACATTTTCAACACGTGACTTTAAGACTCGCTGCAGTGTGTTTTTCCCCAGTAGAGTGCTTTGACAACATTATTGTTTTCCATGAAATATAAAGCGGCTGACCCCACCTCAGATTATGTTCGTAGAGGCAGTGCTTCGATTGACACATTTGGTTTTTGCTTCTAGAAGAAGAGTGCAACATTTGTTTTATTAATAATGTGGTGAGACCAATGGCAATCCTAAGTGCCTGAAAAAGATTTACAGGAGGACTTAGTATAGAGTGAAGTTGACTCCAAGTTATTATTTACAGATGAAGGAGTTAATGACCACAATGAATTAGAAAAATCAATGGAAAACATGAACAGTTTGCTTGTTTAATTACTACAACATAGCTCTATAGAGCTATTCATCTGGTAGATCCTACACCTTGTCTGTACTGTGAACTATGACCATTTCTTCTTATAAGAGAAGACTGTTATATCAAAGCTAAGATAAATTAAGTTCTCTCCAATTTATAAACTGGCAGGGGTTTTCTTCTTTTTAATTTGTAGGTATAATCTAGTCTTGTGGAAGCTTTTTTCCCCATTGTTCATTTTCTTTTTTATCCCTTGAGCTTTTGAAGAAAGCTGTCCTCAACCTGCATGTCCGACTCATTTGTTTCCTTTTTAAAACTGGTCCTTTATTGTAAAGTCCTTGAAAAAAGTGACTAACTAAGTAGACGTCTTCCATCAATTTCAGTCCGGCCTGTGCAAAAGGGCAGCAATGAAACTTCAATTTTACGTGTCGCGATTGTTTTGAATCAGATGATTGTTCTGTTAGAGTTCACATTTACTTGAGTGCTAATGTTGCTGACACTGATCATATCATCTTCAAGTTGACATACAGATAAAAACTATTCTGTCAGCGTGTTTGTCTAATTACCAGCCTTTCTCACTTGTGGCACCACAGGGTTCAATTCTGGGATCACATCTATTTTCATTTAAATGCATGTATCCTATATGACAATTATTTCTTCGATTTGGATGCATCTCTTAGCATCGCTATGCAGATGACGCGTACGTGTATAGGTCATTTTAATAATTAGTAACTTAAACATTCAAATACATCAACAAGTAAGGATTAGGTAACTCCCAAATATAGTCTGAAAAGCCATAACATCTGTCAGTATGTTAATCACTGCCGCAAAACATTTGAAGTTCATAATTCTCTATGATTATAAAATAATACAATTTCTTTAAAAAGTACAGTAGGATAAGTTCTATTATCTGTATAATTATTTTAATAGTTGAACTGTTTTTATGAGGATAGGGATGATAAATTCTACAAACTACATTTATATTAATCTGGTTACTTAAAGACCAAAGTCTAGCTTTAAAGTGACAGTTAATTGTTACGTAATGATTATATTTCTCTTGAACCACTGAGATTTAACATTAAAAGATTCATATTTACTTCTCTAATTTTCTTATGACGCAAAAACAAGGCAACCTTCTTTTTAATTCCTTCTATGAGTGTAAACAAGACGTGGAAGTTCTCGCTCATTTTTGTTTTATCGTGAATGTTTCCTCTAATCTTGGGGTCTTGCTCCATTTTCCATATTGTCATTGAAATAATATGTGATCTTTAGCCCGATTAGTGAAATTACTCCTTTCCTGTTTCAGATTGAGCTCAGTGACACAGAAGATTACTGACATTTAAAATTACTAACATGCAGCTCAGCAAACTTCAGGCAAATTCACTCACGCAACGTTTCTCAGCGGGTCTTTTACATCAAATCTGAGACAGAACCTGATGTTTAGGTCAGAACACGTCTGTTAATTGATCGGTCAGAACTCAAGTCTGTGCTGCGGGTAATGTCCCATCAAAAAAGAAGACGGCAGCTGTGGGCCACATATAACCCTGTTACACTTCAGTGTACAGCCATAGACTACAAAGTTTTGCTGCGCCAAAGTGTGTTAAGCTCAACACATGCACTCCAGGTGACATCAGGCAGCTGCTACCTTGGGTTAAAAGTCCTCAAAAGGTTGTAAAGTTTGATGCTGCATGCATTCAGTTATGGTCACAATCCTCACGTAACAGCGAATGCACGGTCATCCGTCTACAATCGTGGGTGTTTCTTGAAAGAGGACATTGTCAATATTAATTTTTCCTACGCAGAAAGTAAAGCACAGTGCATTGCGCGACTAAGAACAAAGAGAGAAAGAGCTCGGCTTGATTATATTTGCTGAGGTATAAACACGTACACTGTTAACGCCTGTATGTGACTATGTTTAATGTCTGGCAGTGAGCTAAAATTGCCTTCAATCAACTAATAAATGAGTATGTGTTGGCATTAGATACTTCTAGTGTAACTATGAGGGATGGGCGTGAAAAGAAAAGTAATTAATTACACAAACCTAGTGACACTGAGGTTTGCATTAGACTAAATGAAGCTCTATTAAGCTAGCTCTCATTACTGTTTCAGTATTTATTCCGCGAAAGACGGATCCATTTTTCTTTGCACGGATCTGATTGACTCAACGAAAACAAATGTGATATTCTTCTAAATATTTAACCTGTTTTGATGATAAAAGGTAAGAGGTAGAAGCTTAGTTTCCATTGGAAGAAAAAAGAAATCCACACATATCAATCTGTGTTGTTCACTGCATTCCAGGTTTTATTTTGAGATGAAATGCTGTAATTGACTTCTTGATGTGCCTGTCATCCAATAACCTCGCTCGCCTATCTCGACATCAGATAGTGATTTCCTACACTTCGCAGGATGACTTTCAGCAGCCCCAGAGGACATGCCTGAACCTGTTGAATCCAGTTGTTGGTTTAACGTGTAGGTGGAGAAAGCATTAGTGCAAGCGATAGGGATAATAAGAGCAAGAGAGCAAATTTCTTTCTGGTTGAGAAAAGTGAATCATGCCTGGAACTCACCATTCAACGTGTCGTGTGTCTCTGTTGAATTATGGACTTGTTCAGGCTGCTTTTTTGAATTTTCTGGTATGATGTTAAATATTGAGTGAAGAAAGAAGCTATGTTTAAATCCTGCAGGACTGTTTTAGATGGCAGAAAATGGGCCATCACACTCCGTCGTAGCTGTGACATCCGACATCTTACCAGTTACTTGTGCAGAAAAATACTGCACGACATAACGACATGGACCCAGACTTGTAAGGTTTCGCCATTCATTTATTTAATTCACTTCAGCTGGACTTTTCCATTAAGGCTCTGTATTTAACTTGGGCTATGGCAGGGACTGGAATTCACCAAAAAAAAAAAAAAGACCTTTCACAATAGAGATCTGTCATTAGAAATCAGCAAAAGGACTTAATGTTTTTCCGCATTTTTCTTTAATGGAAATAGCACAAATGCTCTTCAGCCAATGTTACACAAACATGATCATTGTATAGTACTACCAGTATTAGTAGGATAACATTAAGAGAGCTCAGAGAGATGTAACAAACGTTGAGGGGCAGTAACGACCATGGCAATTTCCCTTTCTTTCTTTCTTCCTTCCCTCCTCCCTTTTTCCTTCCTTCCTTGAGTCTCCTTCAAGGTCAATTGTCAGAGTAAGGCTGCATGTCACCGCTCCTTTGTCTATTCAGATAAAATTGCTGCATTCATCGTATGTCAGATAAACCTCAAAAAGAGAGTGAGGAGGGTATAGTGAGAGAGTGAGAGAGAGAGAGAGAGAGAGAGAGGGAGGGAAGAAAGCAAGGAAGAAAAAAAACAACACCCCTATCACCGCGTCCTCCAGCCTGGCCCCAGCCTGTTTTTATCTGTCCATGACAAATTCAAGCGTTCACTCTCTCCTCTCCTGTTTCCTCCACATTTTCTCTTCACCTTATCTACTGTCTCAGCACTGCATCACTTGCCATTTTAGAATAATGTCCCCCCATGTCTATAATGACATTGCCTTTGTGCTTCAGATTACCTTGGGATTTTCAGTCCCCCCCCCCCCCCCCCGCCCTGCCCCAACACACGGATGCTGGAATAAGGATACACACACACAGACATGCAAGTGTCAAAGAAAATATGTCCATAAACCCTGAAAGAGACTAGCTGAATCAAGGTAAATCATTGACCAGCATTTTCTTTTTCTCCTAATACAACCGTGGCTATGACGAGAACCAGTGTATGAACATATTATCTCAGACTGAGAACACGGGGTCATTCTTTCTTCAGAACGTCATGGTTTGAGTCTGAATCTGGCTTAAACACATCGAGTGTCTCCGAGTTTAAACATGACAACATGTTTAGAATCAGACCTCAAAGTTTTAATGGCAAAGGGCTGACCGGATCGCATCAAACTGAGGGCCTAAGAGTTCATAATTGTACAGCATTAACTTTCTGGAAGAAGATCGAGGGATTATTTTCAAATTTTCAGTACATTTATATACGGATAAGGAAACAACGTGCCACTAATCGCATCCTGTGGCAAGTGTGGTTACACCTAAAATGTATCCAGGCTTAAACAATATTTAGAGGGATCCATTTCTGCATTAAAACGTGTTATAGGTCCCGATATTTGCCGCTCGTATCTTACGGTGCAAGTTCTCCCAATAAAGACATCACCTTCAGGTACCATCAGACAGGTCTCCAGCATGTATTATTTCTGTGCTCTGATGAGCTCCTTAAACCGTGGCAGGTCCTTCTCTCCCCTGCCTGGCCAACTCTCTTAATGAGATGGTAATCAGCCAGTCATCAGCAATGGGACCATGCAGGACATATAATGAGAACATTAGGCTGCATACTGAAAGGACCCCCTGCCGGGTGGAGGATCAATGGTCTGGCCTGATGAAAGGTGGATGCTGCTGCTGCTGATGGTTGGAGAAAAAGAGGGAGGGAGGAAGAGGCGGAGAGTTGTGGTGTTGATTGTCCAACACATTATCTACTGTACCCAATCCTTTTTACTCGCAGAGAAGTCACCGAGATTTATGTGAAAACAGAAAAAAAAGGCAGAACTGTAAAGCATTTACTGCTTATTATTATTATTATGTGTTTTTGCCATTTATTTTATTTTAATTGACCGTTTTACCCCACTTACTTCGATATCTCACATAATCTTTTTTTTTTTAATTGCGCTCTTCTATATTTTGTTTTATGTTTTTTGCCGATTGCTGGTTATTTGACTGCAGTTTTCATTGACCTGGTCAAGTTTGCGGTTACGCTGTTTATTTTCACGAATTGCCTGAATAATTGGCTACTAAATGTCCTGTGTTTCAAGCCGCGCTACAATGGACAAACAAAAAAAAAATTAAAATAAAAACACCAGTGGTGAAGGTTTTGTCAGGTGCCGTTCCAAAATAATCAAAGAGGAAGAGCTTCTTTCTCGACTCAGACATCATATAGAAACCACAAAGGTTTTTCCACTGACAGAAGAATAGAATGTAACATAGCCAGAAGAATTGACATGATGCATTTTGGTTCAGCGATGCAGCTGCAGCCGTGGACATGCCTCAATGCTCTCAAACTAATCAGTTCACATGGTAGCTGTATTTAATTGCCATAGACCCACCTTTGATTGAGAGCAATGAGTTCATGCCTGTTTCCTGTCAAAAGGGATTCTGGGAAATGTAATGCAAAACGAACTGGCAGAGTTGTGACATGAGCTCTTGTTAACATGGCTGAATGGACCAGGGAGTCTTATATAAACACTGAGAAATTATATACAACACATTTAAATACAAAGAGATTTCTTCACAGCTTCAGTTCCTTCCTGCGTTCTTAAAATCTGAAACGTATCTGGCCGCGAGGCAGGAAGAGTCAAGGATAACTTAGACCTTTGACTAACTAATGTTACATCGATTCTTCCGTGATTATTATTCATATTCCATACTAGCAAGTGCCTATAGTGAAGACCACCGACCGAGTACTTGACGCCAAAAGTGTCACCAGAGTAAAGAATAGAATGAATCTCAGCTATGATGACTTTAAGTACTTCACTCCAGGCTGATCTGCGCCGGTGCTTCGACTGGATTTCGCTTCTGTTAAACATCTTTTGCGGCGCTCACTATACGTACGTGCAGCTGGTCGAGGGTCGCACTTTGACTCTTCAACGAATAAAAGATACACGACTTAATTTATTAATGCGGACGTTTATTCAGAGAGGGAAAAGGCATGACAAATAACAACACAGTGAGCTGGAAGTCTACAATCAAAAACATGTGATGTAGCTCCATGAGCACTTACACTGGGTATGTACTCACTTATTTACAATTATGCAAAGAGGAATTAATGTGAGGAAATAATGGTATCCAGGTTCAACACTGGTTAAATATTTAGATGGGGGGGTTGTGTGAGAATGCCTTTAAACAAAACAAGGCAATAAAGACTGCATTGAAAGCAATATATACATGCTTTATGGGGTAATAGCAGCAATAGATGTCCTAAACTCATCAAAGATCATAAAAAATCACTCAGTGCCAAGCAACTTCTTTATACCTTCATATAAAAACAACCTTTTTTCCCCCGCCTTCAGCTTTAACAATTACACAGTCAGCTCATATGCCTTTATTTGTGCATTTGGCCTGATTAGATACAACCCGTGTTTAATACAGTACAAGGATATAAAAGGAGGATGAGAATAAGAGACTTTCAGTGTGAGTGAGTCATTTGGGTCACATTCAGTTGTTAGAACAATCCAGGCACATGTGAAGCACCAGAACATGACAACCCCCACTATGCTGTACATCATAAAAGCTGCTGTGACAATTCAGATGTGGAGGATGAACTCTCCCACCCCAACTTCCCTTTCCCATATAAACCACTTGGTATCCCTTTATGGATTTCACATATGTATAATCTTATTTATGTCCACTCTGTCTTCTATCATCACTATGAAACGCAGTCGCTGTTTGAATCCGGCCATAAAACCGACTGGAGTCACGTTAATTGTTAGACAAAGACGCATGTTCTGATCATAAATGCTGTACTACATACTGCTGCTTTAAATCACAGATGAATGTGTCCCTCCCCTCACTGGTGCCTTCCAAAGTGATTTGGCCTCAATTTGTAATAAAAAAAAAAAAATAAATAGAAAAAAAGACCAGCAGAGAATGTGTTGCCAGTGCCGGCGACAGGCTCCTCTTTTGTGTTTTGCATTTTTTTCACCTTTTCTCTTGTCGCAGTGACTGACTTTTAATCTAATAAACATTGCATGAGCCCACTGACCAGAACAAAGGGAAAGAAAAAAGAATAAAAAAAAAAAAAACATCTTTCTGAACATCTATCAGATCGCTCTTGTTAAAAAAAAAAAAAGGGGGGGGGGGGGGGGGGGGGGGTGATCCTTAATAGGAATGGGGTAGGATATAAGGTTTCATGCCAAGATCATAAAATTACTGAGGAATAAAAGCCATTCATTTCACATGACATCACCACCTTCTGAGGATGTGAGCTTCAGCGGCTTCAAAAAGAGGACAAAATGTTTCCCTCATTGACTTCAGTGCTGCTGTTGTCTGACAAGACATACAACACAGCGGAACAAAAGGAGTGGGATTAGCCTCCCCGCTATTGGCTGGAGCTTTTGAAAACATGCAATAAAAATATAATATTCTTAACAGAATAACCGTCGTGGTGCATAGTTTGTATATATGGTCATGCAGTGAGAGACTTTGCTTGGGGCTCATTTCGATGGATTTCCTTCTTGTACATTGTGGGCACAGTAAAAGTTAACACTCGCCTCACGGTGGCCCTAGTGGGGAAATCGCGAAACAGCAGCTTCAATAAGAGCAAGTCGCCCCGCCAACTTGATACCTTCGCCTTAGTATACTGCAGTGCCTACCCAGTTAAATACTTGCACTTAAAACATTCCCTCTGACGAGTGCGCATAGCGCTGGCAACTAATTTACACTCCAGCGCTAGTTCCTAGTAGAAAGCAACCATTATGTTTATTCACATGGATGTCAGTCACCATCTGGACCAAGCCAAATCAGTCTTGACACAAATGATACAGCACTGGAGCGTGCTCCAGGGGTACTAATGGCCGGCCTGAGTAGTTCTCAGGAACTTGCTCCACAGCTAAATCCATGCAACACTCAAAGAGTTATAAAATCGCAAAACGATTAACAAACAGAGGTATACTTCCTCTCCACGTGTGAGGAGGGGAGGAGGAGGTTTAGTGACTGTTAAATATAAATTTGTGGCGTATTAAACAATATATGGACCACATGAACTCAGGTGGTGCATGTATTCCTGCCAGCGCCTCTCACACTGCAATGTATGGAGCTTTAAAGGACAGCGGGCCTTTAATAATTGGCAGTGCCAATGAGAGGCCCTCGCATCCATCTGTTGTATTAGTTTATCTACATAAGACAAACAGGGAAGCTACATTTAAAACACAGGCAGACATTATTAACCAAGTATAAAAGAATAATTTCATTTTTCTCCCTCTCTCAGAGAAATGTGACACATCATCTGGCACGGTATTGCGTTGCCCGGGGTGAGGGCCCTGCACAGTAGATGGACCGCTGTAATTTCTCATCTATCAAATTATGGTTTATTGTTCAGCACAGCAACCCCAGGCTACACACAACCCTGTGCACTGACAGTTATGAAACATTATATTCCCACTGTCATAGTCCAGGCCCAAGACAAAAAGCTTAAGAACGAAAAAGGAGAAAGAAAACAGAAAAGGATAAAAAGGAGAAAGTAATCTTTGCACTCGTCATGTCAACATCTATGTTAAACAGAGCTTTGATCACAGCCGTTCAAGCCACTATTGCTATTTCTGGGGTTCGCTAACGACATTAGGTTACTCAAATTGCTATTAGCCAGTACTGTATAAGCTTGTTTATTATTGTCATGGTAATGATTTTTTCCACCAAATGAAATTTGTCGGCAGGAAATTGTGTTTAATGCTGGTCTAATGAGTCTGCTGTAAATTAGCTGGCGTGCCAGCGTTGATGACTAAAAGGCCTTTAAGTAACCTTTGGTCTCTGTTGAGGGTAATTTGATACTGCCACTGATGATTCACTTAGCGAGGCTAAAAGCTATAGGCTTGCATCTCAAGAAGGACATGTGAAACTACTATCGCTTTTAAACTAGAAGTGAATGTGAAAATAATCAAATCGACTTGCCACTGGGTGACTTTAAGACGGTGAACGTGAACTCTTGACTGGAGTCAAACCAATTTAGTGTTTTTTGTCACCAAGGTCAAGGTTCAGCCACACACACACACACACACACACGCACACAGCTAGCTCGTCTCGGGATCTCGGCCTAAAAAGAGGCAGAATCTACTTTAGATGGTGACAGTTTAACATGGATCTACTGTGTCCACACAACACCAGCATATGAACTGTAATCTGTATGTGAAATGTAATCAACAGATGCAATTGCACCGGGTAAACACACAGGGCCTCAGAGATAGGTCATCATTTGGCGTAGTTTTTTTAAAAAGCGGAACAATAAACAGCAAATTAGCAAAATAACAGCACATGTGACATAACGGTATAAGTCTTTAGTGGAAATAAAATGATTGTTAACAATAAGTACGAGTAAAATCTTACTTTTTAACAAAATATATCAGTCGAGTTACAAAAAGTGCAAAAAATACTACTACAGAATACAGTGTACTGCAATAAAAATATCAGTACGAGAGAATGAAATCTTTTAAATGAGCAAAAAAAAAAATCAGTGTATCAAAAGACTTTCTGCTCCTATACGTGCGCGTGTGTGTGTGTGTGTGTGTGTGTGTGTGTGTTTGTGTTTTTGTGCATAATGCACTACCAGGCACGCGGCGAGTATGTTTCTTGGCTTGGTGCCAGGTCTGCAGTGAAGACTGAGCTTCCTCACGCATTTGCATATGCAAAAAAAAGTGTGCGCGTGTGAGTTCACACACACACACACACACACACACACACACACACACGTCGCTGGCACCCCTTCAGGTCGGTGGAAGCACACGTGGGTATTCCGAGTGGAAGTTACCCTGCTTCGTCACAGGCTTGGCAGCCACACCCCCTGGCATATTCCCCTGAGGCCTGATAAGAGGTGTGTGTGTGTGTGTGTGTGTGTGTGTGTGTGTGTGTAGGGAGGTTGCTTGTTCGTCTTGTGTTTTAATGGTGTGACATTCCTCCTTAATGCAGGTGGCCCCTCAATCTGAAAACCCTTCCTCTTTAGACACTCGTCTGTGTTTAGTGCCACCCCCTGCCGCGCCCCCATCTAACCCCCCATTTCCCTGTACCTCCCACTGCACCTCGCCCACCAACATCGCCCCTCCTCCTCCGGCAACACGTGCCCCCTCTTAGTGCCAACATGCCCTTGTCCCCCTTCTCCCGCTCTCCCTTTCATCCCCCCCCCTCCACTCCACCACTATTTTTCCCACGCTCGCCTCTTTCTGTCATCATGTAGTAGGAGTGGTATCACCGCACGTGCCACTTTTTTGTGCCAACAAGCTCCCCTGTGGCCCTCCTGCCCCCCCACCTCCCTGTCTTCCAACCCCCCCTCCCTCCCCCATCGTGTTTTACCCCCCGCCCAGCTCCCGCCCCCTCTTTCTCACACTGTTCGTCTCATCGCTATGTAAGTGGGGATACCAGACTGTTTTGCATACGGCTGTTTAGTCCTTTGTGGCAGGCGGGGCGGCATGCAAATATGCAAAACGGTGATGGGGAAGCATTTTGTAGTGTGAGGAAGGGGAGACGGCGGAACTGTGAAAGATGCCGCCGTGTGTGCGTATGCTTGTGCATATGTGTGTGGGTTTTCCAACAGATTCTTTGGCTCGTCAGAGCGATGGTTGGTACAGGAGCGAGTGCCATCAGAACCAAAGCCCAGTTGACCAACGTGGCGATGGAATACCACCCCAAGCAGCCATAAATCCTACATGGAGGGAAACTCTCATCTTCTGTGGCCTTTTATTCCATTTAAGGGACAATGCAAGGAAAGCTCTTTTTTTTTTTTTTCAACACGCATCGTTACTGTAAATCCACACGATACAGAATCTGCAAATATCAGCGGCAAATTAAGAAGAAAGTGATGGGGACGTTTTTTTCGCTTCCCCCTTTTCCTCACCCATATCCTTCTCTCCTACTTATCTGTGGCGGAGAGCCAATGGTTCATTATAATTGGCCGTTGTCATCATGCAGATGACACACAGTCAGCGCTCTGAATATCATTAGCGCCTTTGCATACCTCCGCTCTTTTTTCTTTTTTTCTGTCCTTTCTTCTTGTTCCTTCATTCCGAGGCTCGTTTCGGGATTCGATATTCCAAAAGGTAATTATTATCCACGAAGCAGCCTATCAATATGTGGAGATAGGCATAATAGCAAATGAAGGTGCGTGTCTGATTGTCGTTTTCTCTTTCGCCATTTCCAGCGCAAATGTAGAAGAATCTTCCAGGGTGTGCGGGAGAACCAGAGTGTATTTGTGTGATTGTATTTGACTCTCCTTTGCAGTTGAGTCCATTGTATATCTCTGTGGTTAAAGAGTGTTCTTTGCTCTCCTCCTCCTCCCCCTCTCCCCCCTGTTTTGCATATATCAGCCTCTCCATGGGTAGAATAATAGCTCTTAATTCTTCTCTGCAGCTCTTGCCTTCTGATCCATGGAAAAAAGAAAGAGCCAGCCGGTCAATTTGCATACTCCGCATACTGATGAGGCGTGTGTTGCCGGCTGCCTAATTACCAAGTCCTTCAGTGACTCTCTCTCCTCCTGCAGCTCTTGCTTTTAACCCTCGCTCGCCCAATCGCCATCCCTTCGTCTCCATAGGAAACCATTGTCGCGTTCAGCATTAATTCATCTGGAGGGGCATGTAGAAACAATAGAGAAACAAGACATTAACAGAAGCATATTGCAGTGACGAGCGGTTCGTTCGTTCACCTTCGTTTATTCCCCCGTCTGTGTTTATTGGTTAATTTGTGGCTCCTCTCGCTCGCGGCGGCTCTCCTTAAGCTACCCTCTTTGTCTTTGCCTTTGAAATTTACAAAATCTTACAAGAAATCAATACTTAATTGATTATTCACTTTCCTGCAGCCTCAAACGACCAGCGAGTGGACGTGCGTATTAAATCCGGCGTGTGGCTGTGTGTGTGTGTGAGTGTGAGTCTCTGGTAGATCCCATGGTATTCCCAGTGCTTTCGAGGCAGCAGGCGGACGAGGTGGCATGGAGCTCTGAGAGAAACACTCTGCAGCATCTACGTGCATGTGTATGTGTGTGAGTATGTGTCTGTGTGTGTGTGTGTGTGGGCATATGAGACGTACCAGGGTCCTGTCAATAGCACCAAAGCCAGGGAAGTTCCAAGGTTTGAAGAGGGTTTACTTCACAGCCTTTTTGCTCAAACTGCAACAGTCATCCAGAGGAGGGAGAAGCATGGAAATCAACAACAACAACAACAACAACAACAAACCAACAGCAAGCCTATGGGCACAGGAAGCACAGCAGGCTCCAAGCAGGATGTGGAAAGGACTATATCCTCGTTTTCCATGCTTTTTTTTGTTCTCTTCGCCGCGCTTCTTTGTTTCCCGTCCTGGCTCCGAGAAGAGAGCAGGGCAAGATGCCACCTGGACCCTTTAGAGAACTCCGTGGCGAAGTGGGCGCGGAAATAGGGGCGTGAAGAGAGGGGCGTGAGGAGGAGGAGAGAGAGAGAGAGGGGTAAAGGGTGCCTGGCGCCTGCCTCTGATATGCCATAAGGATGGCAGGCACGTAATGATAGCAAATGTAGAGCAGATTGGCTTGAAGGAGGCGGAGGAGGAGGATGAGAGGCAGGGAAAGGGGGAGAGGAGACAGATGGCAAAGCTGGCCTTGTGCCAATGATACCAAGACATGACTACGCAGGGAAACCTCCCCCCTACACTCTGACACTTGTTGCTGTCTGGGTGTTTATGTGTTACGATCACATGCGAGGGCACACGTTGTAGCAAATTCCCTAAACAGACCACGGCGGTTTACTTTCTCCTTATTCCCTCAACGGGGCCAGTGAGCTGCTCTTATCTTTTATCTGCGAAGGAATGATGGTAATTTAATGATTCAATATCACTGTGTGCATTGGGTGAGATATTTAAGTATGCATGAGAGCCTAAAGCAAAATGAGGGTGAAAGATAGAGGTCTGGCCTCCAACTTGACCTCCATTTATGCAATGAGGGAAAGGTCAAATATTGACAATCTTCACATATCTTTTTTCATGGACATCAAAAATAGATGTTGCAACCCGCCTCAATCTTCTTCTTTATATATATATATATATATATATATACACATAATGACATTTGAGTTCTAGTGGGAAAATGAATGTGATCTTTGTCTCACAGTGTTCAGGAATAAAAACTGCTGGCTTGTGTTGGTTTATGACAAGGAAAACGGATGGCAGCTAGATAGAGTATTATGATGTTCATATTGAAATGTGCTGAGCAAACATCTTCCTGCACCAGCAGACGTGCTCTGTGTGTGTGAGAAAGAGAGAGAGGCAGGGAGAGAAATGTATTTGTGTAGGGTTTTGTGTGTGTGTGTGTGTAGGGGGGGGGGGGGGCAAAACACATACAGTACTGTATTAGTGTCTGTACTGCAAAAGTAAAAGCATGCATCATATGAAAACCTGCCATTGAGGTGTGCTGAATATTACTGGCAGGCGAGTACATAGGACATATAGACAAGGAGGCTCAGACACGCTGGAGCACACCCCAAGGTGTTTTGAAATGGCCCCGAGATTGGAAATGTGTTTAATTTTTTACGTTTGACTTGTTTTGCATGATTAGCACCAAGCATGTGTGGGAGTAGATGGGGCAAAGCTCTGTCGTCTGCAGATAAAGAGGAATGTTATCATACATTGTGTTCATATGTGTGTGTTTGGGAAGACTGGATGGAGGGGAGAGATGGGGGGGGGGTAAAGGGGGGGGGTTAGCCAAATCAAACACCTTATTTGAATAAGAACAATCAGAGCCCCAAAATTGAGCAGAGACAGAGAGAGGGGGACATAGCGAGGCGATCTGACTTGCGAATCAGGCAATGCATATCTGCATGCTAATTATGTGACAAGAAGGGGGAAAAGAGTGGAAAGCGCCCCCCATGCGCCAGACAGAGAGAGGGCGAAGGAGGGAAGACATAGCAGACACAAGAGAGAAACGAGGGGGACGAGCGACTGAGCGATTGGACAAACAAACGAAGGAATCAAAGGGAGCTATAGACGAGATGGGTAATTAAATCCCCATAAGCCTTTATTCTACGCCATTTGATTTTCTTTGGAAACGAATCGACGCGCATGGAGAAGGAAGAAAGAAGCGAAAGCAGAGGACGAGGGTAGGGATCGGAGCGGGGTTGGGGGGCATCCGAAAATTAAAATTATTGATCGATCTTAGGGCGTTGGGGGTTGTAGAGCGGAGGGCATTTTGAGAATGTAATTAGAGCGGACTGGGACCAAGGCTGGAATGATAATAGATGACGTTGGAATTCACCATGGCGATTGGCCATTAATCTCCATTAACGCCGACCAGGATATTAAAAATTCTAATTGGAGGGACACAAATGATGTGGTTGGTGTGCGTATGCCTATTTGTGTGTGCTCGGATGTGGATCTCGGGTGTTTTGCGATAATTGCCACCATGGGGGAATTGTGTCCTGAGGTATAGTATATCAACTGTATTAGCCCGCTGATTAGAATTATGAACTGTTGACGACGCAGCGCTGAGCTTAACGCTGCTTCTTTCTTCATTTCTTTTCAATTTTTTTTAAATACGATGACATCGACTTTCATTTATGGTTTTGGAAGATGGGTTTTGATCATAATTGCGTTTGTTTGTTTGGGCGCTTGGTATGCATGAGCGAAGGAAAACGCTTGTGTATTCAATGTGTGTGTTTCTGTTGTGTTTGTGATGACAAAGCTCATAGCATTTTGCCGTGTTTCCAATTTAAATTCCTTTGCATTATCCTTCGAAAAGCAATATTTTGTTCACTTGTTTTTTATTTATAAATTAACACAATGTTTTGTTTACTGCTTGTTTTATACACTTGTCAGGAAACCCTTGATGAAATGGTGTCATTTTGTAATCTATGCAATAAATAATTTGTGTATGTTTTGTATTAAACACAATAAAAATGGCCGCTATATCCCTCGTCATCTCTGTGTGTCATTCGCTGGTTAGAATCTCCAACGCAGCGCACAAGGAAAAGGCCCACTTTCCGGAGTCCTTGGCCCCCATGGGTGCTTGCTATGATGTCATCAGTAGTGGCCTTGGATCTCCTGTTTGCACTAAGTTACATCAGCCCAGATTAAGGAACACGGATGACAGGCCAATACTGTGTTTATCAATATCTCCACCACCTTGCATGACTGTGCTGTGACACTGACAATAGATTATGAAATCCTACTGTGTCAGCTATTCAATATTACAAATTGCTTGTGTGTAGTCAGCATTCATGTGTGTGTTCGCGTTGGTGTGTGTGTGTGCGTGTCCATGACGTAAATATGCAAGAGGTTAATGCATATGTTCCTGCAATGTCTCCGTGTATTCACTCTGCATGATTAGGAACCGTCCTTGAATTAGTAAAATGAAACTGCAACCCCCCCCCCAACTCTGCAGCAGCTACACACACCTACACACACCTACACACACACGCTCATATTTCAACACACACCTACATGCGGACAAATAATTGCAAAGATCTCCTATTAGGATTAAAATGAAGACATAACTGTTCTCACACGAGCATAATAATGAAAAACATTTCACCTCTACTGTTAATCCATTGTTCATTAGCGAAAGAAGAGAATGTCACCGCTCAGAGTTAGCATGCTTTTGTATGTGTGTGCGTGTGTGTGTGTGTGCGCGTGTGTGTAAGATGGCCAGTGTGATGTCATTACATTAATGGTCTTTCACTCGGGCTAGTCATTAAATGAGGATATTAAAGCAGTAGGCTTGTTTTTATATGCATGGAGGGGTGATGTGTGGGGGTCACAGTTACTCGATGTCATCACTCATGCACCATGGGAGGACACACACATACACTAAGGGACACAATCACACATACAAATGAGCAAAAATATGCATGCAAGGGGTCACCTAGCTCTCTTCAAGAAAAATGTGTCTATTTGTCTTTATCTCTTTTTCTGGAACATGCACTGGCACTCAATTGGCCCTCTTGGAGTTGTTTTTTTATGCACATGTCCCCTCTCTCAAGCCAGATTGATCCTGGTATTTATGAGCTGGGCTTGACATGCATATTATTAAAATCATTATTGTTATTATGCATTTCGGGGGAGGGAAATAACATTAGGCCATGCTGAGGTGGTGCAGAAGCAGAGGCTATCACTGCTGCAATCATCAGATTGGTCTGATTTATGATTTATGCAGACGCACACTGCCTGAGATAACGCCCCTGGAGGAGCTGGGTTGTAAAAAATTGTTTTAGCCAATTGATTAATCAAGACTGGTCATATGTGTGAGTACTTCATTTGTATATGTGCTTAGATTGCAAAGGGAAGCATGTGTTTATCATGTGTCCGTATCTGCATGGGCGAGTGGGTGTCTGTCTGTTCTTGGAGAAATGATTTTGTGACGCATCCTCCTCTGGCAAAGTGAGAGCAGGGATTGGTAGATTTAAAAAGAGCGAGGCAGGTGGTAACATGAAAGAGGAGCTGAGAGGAAATTGGTCCTGGAAATATTTCATTTTTACTGTCTCATCTGCGGTAATAGCGACGTAAGATGTGGCTTTAAAATGTGAAAAAAGAAAAAGACATGCAAAAAGAAAACTTATATCATATAAAGCCTTGAACTTGTTTGTTACAACGTTTGTTGTTTTTTTCTGTTCGGGCGGGACTGTGGGCATTAAGGTCATACACTAGTAATCAATACAAATATATTAATTATTCATAATCATAATGAATGGTGCAACACATACAGGGTAAATATGGCAGTCAGCATTATTTCCAGCAGTCTCTTAGATCCAAACCCAGCTCACCTCAGTAGAGTCAGACTCCAACTTTAACAATTTGTACAAATGTACCTGATCTGTCCAACATTGTCTTAATGGAGTAAAATATGGCAAAAAGATGAAACAAACAAAAAAAATGAAAGAAGAATGGTAAAGTATCTCCACAAGCCCGCTGAACATAGTGTACAGTGTAAACTGTGTTTCGGGTTCAAGTTCAGGTACACTTTATGATGGAGGCTGATACAATTTGTTTTAACGGTGCTCTTAAACAAGAAAGGGAAAGTTTTAGTAAGAAAACTACACACAAAGCCAGCTGGACTGAAAGTCTGTCAAAACTAGGAAATAATTGTTTCTGCGATTTCAATTTGGTTCTGGAAAATCCCATTGAGAGATTTGTAGACAGTTCGGAATTCAAAATAAAGATAAATTGTGCGTTAATATCTATCACAGGACTTTGTTTTTTATGGTAGTGTAAGCTTTATACATAGGGACATTCTCACACAAATTGGACAACATATTGGACAAAATATTGAGAGAAACAGAGCAGTGGACTTAATCTTGAGCAACGTAATGTAGGATTCGGAATTTTTGCGATTTTGTGCAGTTCACTTATACACCGCTGTTGTACATATGGACAGAGGTAACGTTGCACGTGCATTTGTTATGATTACATGACTTGTGAATTATCAAAAACTAGCGAGTTGACAACTTTGCTAACACAGCCAAACATCAAGCAAGTGCAACGACACATGACATTGAAATCCAGCTAATATTACTAACCCTGTTTCCTTTGCTCGCCTGCCAGTATTTCCTGAAAACCGACTCCTCCTAGCGGTTGTAAACACAACACTCCCCCCGGTGCTCGGAGCTCCGCAGCCCTGGCAGCACGACTCTAAGCTAACATATAACTAGCTGACGGCAGCTAAGTTACTTTAGCAACAAGTAAAGCTTTCTTTCCATCAGGAAACTCCCTAAATCACAGAGTCGAGGCAGAGCAGCCGGAGGAATCCAGAGGGGAATCCAGAAAAACATCGTTGCCATAAAATATGATCCAGTTTAACCAATTTAACCAAATCAACTTTTCAATCAAAATTAAAAAAAGTTACATAGCGTCGCTTTAAAATGCATTTTCTTTAGGGCAGAAATATTTGTTTCCAACAACAGTAATAGGCTAACTGATGAGCTTCTGTGATGCTGGCCTGGAGCGAGCGGTTTTCTGCAGGAAAGGAACAGCAGAGTAAAGGTTGCTTACCTTGATGATGTGTTGGGAGCTCGAACCAACTGCAGCCACTTCATCTCAGCCCGCTCACTGTTGCTCCCTGCGATAATTAAAATGCATCAGTAAACCAATAAATCCTCAAACCTTATCCAAATCATTATTACCTATACCATTGCTAATATTTCTAATAAAGGCTGAACTTCCTGTAGCCTTTTCACATTACGTTACACTACATCATTCCTGTGGTTCCCCAGTGAAAGGCTTTTAATGTGAAACAACACAAGCTGAACAGCAGTAAACTTCATTACAGGCCCAAGACGGTCCAAGCCACATGGCCAGAGATTAGTTTGCTGTACTTTATTGTTACATATTTACAGGTTTTTAGTTAACCCATGAGGTGCCGCCCTGCAGTTTCGTAAAGAGCTTTTGATGACTGGAGTTTGGTTTCACCCTTTGCGGCCAGCTTGTCAGCTTTTGGAGCCACGGAGTTAAATAACAGAGCCAAGTTTTGAGTCATTAGTAATGCACATGCTGTGCTTTGTCACTTTGTGCACATGAAATGTGTTTGAATTGGAAGACAATGTTGTTGTATCCACTCGGGCAGCAGGTAGCAAACACAGCAGTCACAGGCTAAGAGTAAGGACACATATGTATCTATATGACCATGTGCATGTTGTCCTCTTTGTCAAATGGGTAATATTTAGGTGAGTGCAGGTAAAACTCAGCGATGCGCCAGGTGATTGGTAGTATGTGTCCTTGTGAAAACAGACCATACATATGCAACCAACGGGCAGACTTTTAGGGATTGGGACCAATTGCGGTATCGCTGAAGCAGAGCTAAAGGGAAGTGGGCCTGTTGCCGACCAGGGCCAGGCTGAAGGAACCACTGGCGAGGTGATTATAGATTCTGAAAGCAGCGCTGGACTCTGAGGCAGAGATTATTATAAATTTGGTCATTGGCAATGAGGACACAACAGGGGAGGGAAAAACAAATATTAGGGCCCCCTTCAATGCCGGGGCCAGTGTGAGCTGTTTTCCATTTTAATGCATTATGTGTGTATAAGGGAGAGAGGGAAGATGAGGTTTTTTTTTTTTTTTTTTCTTCTTCTCTGTGTGGGCGTGTGTGTGTGTGAGAGAGAGAGATTCAGCAAACTCAGATTTACATTTCTCTTGCACTGCCTGTGAAATGTTTTCAGACGTGGGCAGCGTGACTGCAATAATACATAAGGCTCGTTCCCTCACCCTCTTTCTTTCCAACACTTACATGAACACTGCAGTCAGACAG
Source organism: Bovichtus diacanthus (assembly GCA_943590825.1). Taxonomy (NCBI): domain Eukaryota; kingdom Metazoa; phylum Chordata; class Actinopteri; order Perciformes; family Bovichtidae; genus Bovichtus; species Bovichtus diacanthus. The sequence continues at coordinate 1,063,782 of CALSBV010012432.1, forward strand.
TTTGAGAGAATGAGGACGAGCGAGTGCGGCCGTTATTACCCACCCTATGAGAGAAATGGAAATTCACACTTAGTCTGATTCCTCGATTAGACTTCAAGCCACTCCTTCACTTAAGCTTATATTGACACGTTGACTTAGGAGTGAAGACCCCCTGATTTAGAACAGTTAAACACACTAAGAATTTAGATTCCACAAGTTCATCATTAGAAAGGTCTGAGAAAGGCACAAGGGAAAAATGTGTTTTGCAGATATTACCTATAAAAATGACGTTTCCGTCTGTCAATTGAAATTACAGAAAGTCATTTTCATGTGTTGATTCTTGAGATCTTTTTTCTTGATTGTGACAGCAGCTGTGGTGATAAGTAAGTAAGGCTGCTGCATACCTATATATATATATATATATTGTTTTTTTAAAAATATTTTCATTTATTTAATTTATTAACAGTCGCTCAGTGTCGACTTGTTAAAGAAATATTTTGAAGATAGAAAATATTAAGTATTGAAACATCCTCGTCTGACCTGCATTATTGTTGTTATGCGTCACCCAAAGCATATAGTCGTAATAAAAACACTGCGGTGAATTTGTTGTTTGCACATATATTATTATTAACTCTTTTGAATACTGACCTCCCTATGATTCTATAGAAGTTGCACTGTTGGCAGGTCGTGTTGATCGTAATTGCATTGGCTTTCACGGTGGCTATAATAATATCAAAAGAGTGTAAAGCAATTAAAACTGAAAATGTAATATCAGCAGTCATAAACAGATTGGTCACATCCCTCTTGATTTAATTGCGTCTCAAGAGCAGCCGAATTCCCCGCATGCGACTGCAGCGCATTATTTCAAGGTAACTTACTGTATTCACTGTATCGTTTCTATTTGTTAGTGGTCAGATATTTCACTGGTGGAAAGGTTGTCTATGCCCGAGGGGGTTCAGATTTGCAAGGATCTGTCACACAACCAAAATCACAAACCATAAACGATCCGCACATTCATCTATACGTTCAAAAGTTACCCCGGGGCAGTGCGCCTGCATGAGCTTCGTCTAAGTACTTTGTCATTTTAAGTGTAACACAGGTATTGATTCCATAGGTTTGATTCTAAATGCAATGATGTCTTCCTCCGAGAGTTGATTAAACCCTTTTGGTATTGATGCACTTGGCCCGCGTGTGTGTGTGTGTGTGTGTGAGAGGCAGAAAGTATATGGTTGCGACAGCAGACACAGTTTGTGTACATGCATGCATGCGTTCATTGATAAAAGCATTACAGAAAGCCACAACGTCAGGACTGTGTGATGTAGAATCACAGGGCCTCTGACTGGAGGATCGTGGGCCAGGGCCTTCAAGCTCAGGGTTTATCTCGCCTTAAGTCAATTCACATTCACTCTGCTCTCCGCTTTTGTTTTCTTGTCTTCTTACCTCTCCTTTCCTCAATCAATGACAAGCCAGTCAGTGTATTAGTCGTCACTCCTGAACCGGATTTTTACGAACACACTTTACTGTTAAAATGAATGACTGCCAAGTTGTTATTGTGTTCTGACCAGCAGCACGAGCGCTATCTTGAAACAAAAGATAGTATGAACGATAACAATGAGGTTGAATTTGTATTGAATGTTTTTCCCAGTTAATTGATTCATTATTTGGCCAGGTCACTCTTGAAAAAGAGATTTGAATCTCAATGTAATATATATATGATTTAACAAAGAAAACAGTGAAACATGACCATGACATCATAAAAAAAAGTTATTTTACCAAACCTAAAGATATTCAGTTTACTCTAATGTCATACAAGGAGAATATCCTCACATTCAATGTTTGCCATTGTTTGTGCTTGAAAATGATTTAAATCCATCACTTTGCAGTTGAATGTTTTTTGGATAAAGTAATAGATTAATCAGCTAATCTTTTCAGACCTTCATGTCTGTCACACAAGTCCCGAAATGAATGATCAAGCACATGTAATTTGTCGACCGTAAAAGCGAGAATTCAAACTAAAGACTAATTCAATGCAACTTCTCACTTCTCACCTTCCTTTTCAAGTCAAGACAAAGGTAGAAGAACTTAAGGATGAATGGGATTTTTAAATTTTTTGAAACTTTTAAATCCCTGTGGAACTCTATGTACAATACAGAAGAAAATGGGACTCTCTTTCTACTTTTCCCATATTTCTAATATCTTTTTCTTCCTCAGCATTTTTGAATCTGTCAACCTTAAAAGCTTCAAGAAGAATACCAGTTCTTAACTGTGCAACTAAGGACCTTTGGCTTCCGGATAAGCCGGTAATAAACATCATATTCACTATAAATACGCATGTATGTATACTGTATATACATATATATAATACTGCACTATCCTGTGCCACATCACCACAGTGTACTCAGTTACTCAGTGTGGCATCTTAGTGATTCACAGCGCGGGCTAATAAGGGCATATTTCAGATGTCAACAATTTTGTTGTTAAAGATAAACCGTATGTCCCTGAAAAGTAACACGGTGGGTGCAAACGCAGGAGAGAAAACCAAGACAGAAATAGCGTGCGTATCAGACAGACACGCGCTCGAACACACACACACGCACACTAACATGCACATACACTTTGCCCAGGTCCCCGAAGCTAATTAAAGGGAAGGTAGGCGAGCAGAGACGTGATAACTCTGTGAATCATGTAGAATAGTTGTAATGGGTGACCTTTTTTTCTTTCCCCATGCGGCGGGCAGAAATCTCATTTGAGAGTGAGCCATTCCAATTTGCTGCGGTGAGGCAGGTGTCAAAGTCTCAAGCAGGCAGAAAAACATCCCTCGGTGCCTTCTCCTTTGTTTGAGATCATGCGATGCCCTGTGTGAAAATGCAAAGAGCTACAATGTCTACTGAAACCGGGATTGTATTTCATCCTACTCCTCTCGCTCTTCTTCGGCACTTTGACTTAATATAAAGAAACAAAGACTGTTTTCTGTCTCCGTGTTTTGTGTATAGAAAGGATTATGTTAGTGATCAGAGCAAACATGAGAATTATAAACACAGTCCATCTTCATTAGGCTGCGGGCCAGATATTACTGGGCTGGACAGCCTGGAATGTTTGGTCGTCCATTTAGCCAAGGGCAGGAGCAGGAGGGCTGCTGTGCGGGTGCTCCAGCTCCCTTTGATCCTCTGCAAGTGTGTGTGTGTGTGTGTGTGTGTGTGTGTGCAATGCAATTTCACAACCCAAGTACACCAGCTGGTCCACGTTAAAGTTCCAAGGTAACCATGGCGCCCCGCGGCTGGTGGAGTGTGTGTGTGTGTATGTGTGTGATAACATGTGGTATACGTTTGGATGCGCTCCTCCACCGCCCCCCGCCCCCCCCTTTGGCTTTGACTTTTAAGGAGTTTCGACACTGAGCTTTTGCCTCTATCAGGTAAACAGGATACGGGTCACTGATAAAACAATATATACACATACACAGCCTACCACCATGGGAGGATATATGTGTATTCCCCTAAACACTGAATAGCTAGGGTTGGGTCACCTAAAATAGTTTCCTACGTATCGCTTTCAATTGAGATTTTTAGTATCACATGGCGTAAATAGTGTTTGAGCAGCTCTGCCAAGACATATCTCCGGGGGAAAACATTGATACAAGGAATATATACAAGACTGGAGTTAAGTACCATTAATACAGAAAAGAGTCATGCTTAATCAGTTTACACAATTTTATTTGTGCTCCATATAAGGTAAGGAAGCACAGTTGACAGTATATTTTATTGTCACTTAATTTGGTTGTACTGTCTCTATCATTAAAACATAAATATTGGAGTTTTTAGGGAGTATTGTAGTAGAATACTGGTATTTTGTGACTATGATCCCACATGTTGCGAGTTATTTAATTCCCTTCTTTTGCAACCTGACTTTATGTTTAGGGGAACCAGAGTAACATAACACATTTACCCAAAAACCTTTGCAAAAATGGGACCAAAACGACCAGAAAAGGAAAATGATTAAAAGCGATAAACCAGCTAACATTGCAGAATTTGAAGCAAATAAGTCATCAGGGTCACAAAGGCAAAGAATAACCAAAAAGCAAACTTTAACTAGAAAATGAAAACTCCATTGGTCTACAGCAGACATGTCAAACTCAAGGCCCATCCGACAAAACAATCCTATCCGGCCCGCGATAATATGAATATTATCCAACACGTCTATTCTTTTCAATAAATGTTGATCCTGTTTGGCCCTTGACAAAGTCCCAGTTTTTAACTTTGGCCCTCTCTGTGATTGAGTTTGACACCTCTGGTCTACAGAATCAAAGAGAAAGACAATACAAAGCTGCCGACCACAAAACAGAAGAAGAAGGGGAAGCAAAATAAGTGTCCGAGAACCCCGCCAAGGCTTCCTTAAAGATACCAAGACTTATTGAACGAGGCACTCCGAGCAACTAGTCAGCAAAGAAAAAGGTCGGGTTAAACAGAGCTGTATTAAGTACTATCAAAAACACCGAGTTTTCACCAATAAGAAACTCAAGTACTGCGCTTGTGTATGACCGGTTCAGGAAGTAGAGCACTTACAATGTGCGAAAAGTTATATTCTGCCAAAAAACAAAGACGTACTTTGGTGGCACAAAGATATATAGATAGAGAGGCTGTAAAGGGTTAAACTTGAGCGCTCAATGGAGGGAAATATTATCTTGTATTTAATGTGCTTCCTGAAAACATGCGTGATCGCACGAAGGCGCTCGTGTCTGAGGTCTCATCAGCCGCACCACATCCATAAACTAATCTTCGCCAACAACATCATCCATGCATCTCGACTTGCATTGCCATACACAAATACTTTCTTGGAAGTAAACATTGCAGAGAAGGTCATATTTTCTTTGTGTTGTTGAGACGTTCGCGGGGTCGCCACAACAATTGCCATGGTAACAATGCACTTGGACACACAGACATTCATGAAATATTCATATCTTGAGAAATGCCAATATTTCTAAAGAAACACCCATATACATATGTAATCATATTGAAAGCATAGAAAATCAAAACCCTTATTCCTTTAGCTTACAATAATGCAATGTTTGGTCCTCCGCGTAATTACATTCCTTTCTCCCGCCGTCTTTCTTCCTCTCTTTCTATATGTGATTGGCACCACTGGAGAGCTACCTTGATGATTCAGATGGGAACAATTCGAAAAAGATTTGATAGGAGAAAGCACAAAACAACTCTGCAAAAAGTCCGCCCCTGCGACTGATGACAGTGTATGTGTACATCTGATTACCAGCTCTCCCCTCGAAGACTCAACCAGGGGGGTCTTGAGCTCAGGGGGGTGTTCAAACCCACTCTTCGGGTAGGATTTGCGGTCCAACTGCAAAGCGGATGATGAACCAGAACCACAGCAACACACACTGGAAACTCATTGTTTAGAGAACGGTGAACTATGGATCATGTCAAGGGGAAGATTTTCATTTTTTGACCATGTCAGAGCAACTCTGATTGGATACGTTGCCAAGACGGCCTGTACGGAGTTAATTAATGTGTGTTTTCAGTCCGTTTTTTGTTGCATGTTGGATATGAACCTCCAAGAACTACTTCTGCCTCATTAGTCCTGAAAAGTACGGTGTGGACATGCACGTTGGCTGAGCTAAATTTGTGTTTTCATGCATCATGCTGCTTCTTCAGGTATACCGTCGAACCTGAATAATAAAAAAAAACAACCCCTTGTGGTCTACCCAAAGGATGCCACTTTCACAGCGCATTGTGCACAAACATACAATCCCCTCAATCCCTGCTTCTACTGGGATTTTTCTACTTCTTTTTGTAAACAGCTTCTGCCTCCTCGATGGCCGCAAGCTTCATACAGTGATGAAAGAGCTTTGAGGTTTTCTGCATTTTATAGTTTAATTGCAAACGTTGCACCTTTGCCGGCTTTTAAAGTAGTTTTATTAAATAAGAAAACGGTAAAAATCACAACTTTTAGAGCCATTTTGACACTCTGAGATAATCGTACGCATTCCCATCACTGACAGAAAACACACAAAAAACGTTAACTAAACTCCTCACTGACATCTATAAAGATGTTTAATCTTTTCTTCGAAATGAAAAATCATCCTGCTATCAAGCTGTCCACGGCGGAGAGAAAAATCTAATGAAAATATAGTGCTACATATTGATAATGATATTCTGTATCTTTCTATCCCCACCTAATCAGAGGTGGAATACGGCGCACAGTCTCCCCTCTCTCCTGCCGTGACAGCCACAATTCATCACAGCTTTAATTTAGTCTGTTACTGGGGTGTCGATAGGACGAACACTGCCTGGCGACCCTCCATATCACACGCGCACACACACACACACACACACAAACAGGCAGGGTGTTGTATGTTCACACACGTCCATGCACAACATATGCACTCTTATGACCCTTATGGAGAACCGTCCATCCCCAGCAGCTCATCTTTGTTACAAACACGCGCACACACACACACACACAAATGTACGCTGTCTCTCTCACACACACAGACACACACATACACGCTGAGCACACTCCCATCGTCAAGGAAAGCTATCTGTTGTGTGGTTGGCTGTGGCCCCTAGCTCAAGGCCCTTCTCCCTAGATGTATCATCAGTCATTTAAAGCAATTAAGCACTTCTCAATGAGAATAGCCTGCTCTTCCTTGAGCAAGACGGAGAGGAGCGATTCACAAAGCCATTTTCTACCAAATCCTATTAAAGGTGGGGAAGGGAGGGGGGGGGGGGGGGAAACGAGGCTGAAGACTTAAAATGGAGGGCTTTTATTTAAGGACTATGAGGTATTACAGGCCAGATTACTCCTGGCTTATGTTCCTAGTCTGGGAAATTACATTCCCACTTTTTTTTGGAGTGCCCAGGCTTTGGAGTCAAAGATGAGAATCACCTTAAGTCTCTCTTGTTTTTCACTTCTCCACTTCAATGGGTTGTTCTTGTTCTTGTTGTTGTGTTTTGCTAGAAAGATTTCTGTTTTCCCCACATTTATTGGCACCTACTGAGCTTTTAGATGCCTCATGGGGTATGTTTTTGAGGCTGGGGTTTATGTCAATTCTATCCGGTTCTTTCAGGGAAATTACTTTTTCATTCCCGAGATCTAGTCTTAATTATTGATAGCAAAGAAAGGGACATGAGCATGAATTTCATAGGAAAGAACAGTTGTGCTTCAATCTCAACCGGGTTTAAAATCATACACCATACAAACACAGCTGTGAGTCGACATATAAATAAAAACCAACAGAGGATCTATCTTTGTTTGGATCATGCAATTCATTCCCCGCCTGAATGACATGATTCCTTATTTTCATGCTGGAAGTCCAAACCAACTTACATCATTTAATCAAACCTTAACCATAGTTTCATCATAGTTCATGACCAAATTGTTTCCCTATAACTTTCCTCCAGTGGTGTCGCCAAACGAGCGGTAACAATGCCTGAATTATGTTCCATGGGTGGATAGAGGAGGAATAACTTTCTTTGTTTGTTTGTCTGTTTGCCTATTTGTCCGCAGGCTTACGGCTTTACTGAAGACGAAACAGTCCACTAACTGTGTCCATGTGATAAACACAGTGAGCAACTGTTGATTTCTCAAACGTATTACTGCGCATTAATTGCTATGGACTCATTATCCAGACGTACCCCCAGTGAGCTTTTTCTTTTTAAATTCTCTAATTTCACTTTCTTTTGTAATGGGATTAGTTGCGCTTTTGTAGCTAATGCAGGTGCGGTAGCTGTTTGTCAGAGCAGGTTTTGTATGTTAAACGGTAGATATGAAGGGAAAGTCATGCATTATCACACATCTTTTTTGATGTGAATGTACACTTTTAAATGCCAATTTAAAACACAATAAACGTTGTGTGGCGTCTTTCCAACCCTCTGTACTTAGTATCCCAGTAGGTAAGACGCTTTGCAAAACTGTATGTTGTACGAGTGTAAAAGTTCACATTCAGCGATGTGGTATATTTAACAGATTTCTAGATTTCGGTCCGTATCATAAGCTTTTCTACGATCACTGACAGCACAGAGGTCCTGTGAAGTCATTATCCTCTCCCTCAATCAGCCACTGTACAACTAAAGGCTCCACTGTTGGCCTTTTTAACTCAGGGCACATTTACTATTTGACTTACAGCCAAGACAGCCTGTCTTCACCTTGACAAAAGAGCAGAAAACATTCCAAACATTGAAAAAGTATGTATGTAGGTATGTGAGTCACAGTATGTGAGACCACTGATGTATATGACTACAGACATAAGTGTGTGCAAACTCTATGTATGCACAGTATGTGTGTGCTTACCTTTGCCAAACTGTAAAACAGGTTTGGGGTTTATTTTTGTTATGTGAAAGCAAAGCTCAGCACTGCTGAAACAGACATCTGCAAAGAATAGACCTACTCATTTGGCGTTAATCAAAACAGCCTGGCTTTATTCATGTAGCTGCAGTGATCTGCAAGCCTCTGGCAAGAGCAGAGAGAAAGAAAACACAGATGTGTGCACGTTACACAGACACACACACACACACACATTTAAATAAAAGGTCAAATAGCTTTATCAATAACTGTGGAAAATGTGTTTTGTGAGGAGAAGGAGCAGTTGATCTGACAGTGGCCACCGCCCTGATGAATAACCGCCAGGACAATCAATAGGAAAGAGGAGTTGAGGTGGAGTGGGGGAACGTTTTGTCATCCAATGGTACACTCCAATATCTAAGCTCATCCATCAAAGGCAGCAATGGCACTCCGTCCTCCGCTTTAATTGAAAGCACACTGAAACAAGTTATTTACATGACGGGATGGGTTTGAACGGGTGCACGTCAGCTGGCAGCTTTTCCGTTGTGCGCTTGCTAAATGTTTGTTTCATGAGCTGACGCTTGACTGTCTCTGAACATGGTTGACTGTCAGCTAACGATGGAAATGCAGACAAATAGTCTCGTATCATGTCTAACACAAAAGCAAGACAGAGAAAAAAAAAGGGGTATTTTTATTTTTTTATTTTTTTTTTTATAGGTGTGCATATTTACGTATTCTACTTATTCATCGTTGGCAATCACAATTCTGCCTTCAAAGAACAGCAATGTTCATAATCCAGTCAAATAGATCATCATAAAATAGCAATATGTATAAAAAAAAATGAGCACAGTATGAAACCCCAAAAGGCTCCTCATTGCTTAACTTGTAAGAAATACAACAACAAACCACAGTCTTGTGGTTTAAAGGCAACTAGGCATCTTTTTTATTGTTCGTTTTCAAATATGTCCTCTATTTTTTTTTTTTTCTTCCTTTGGCAGCGTACAGGGATTGAGTTGAGGCTGGCTGCCTATGGTACTAAAGATGCTATAGGGTTTAATTTAATTTGAATTCACATATGGTTTAAAGGACGCCTACTGGGAAGCACTTTTGACTTTGAGCGAGTTTTGGGTTTGTGCTTCATTGCTGCATTCGACTTTGGACGTACGTAAACTGTAGTAATGTTACATGTTGGTCCTTTCAGTGCTTAATATCTCATGTAGACAGTTAATTTTGGGGTCATTCCAATATCATATCGCACTAGTAGCAGCATACTTGAAAATGTAGTCTTGCTCTGGACAGTTTGCTCTCAGTAGTCGTACAATCAATAACGCACAGCGGACCTCCTTTGGGTCCATTCCATAGAGTGAGTATCAGATGTTTCTTTGGTGGTTGCCTCAAGTGAAAAAAAGCACCTCACCTTACAAATGCTGTTAATATGTCTCGGTCTTACCAGTTGCTACTACTTCTCATCTTGAGCGCGTACCAATTTGATTGATTTGCCAAAATATGAGTGGAGTTAAGTGGTGAAGTAATTCAAAACATCCTAAACATGTCAGTATGTACAGTAGATAAGGAAGCCAATGGTTTATTCCAAAGTCATCCCACGATCATCCGTTTCAAAGTCATGGAAGGTCTTGAAAAAGCGAGTGATGTATTGCTCTGTATCGTGTTTGCCCTGGGTGACCCAGTGTGAACTCCAGATGCTACTGTGTGTCACCATGTCACAACCAGAGCCAAAAAGGCCGGGGGGAGGAGAGCCTGTCTGCCTGGGAGCCAGCTAACATCTGTCGAGCATATTCACATGTGTAGCAGACATACGGAGAGACTCTTCAGACCACACTGCCTCCACGCTGCAGCGCGCAGATCCAGCGCCATAGAGACCGAAAATGTTGGAACCAAAACAGGGACTGTTTTTAGAGTTTCAGCAGACACAGCCAAGGCCAGGCAGGCTACGCCAACACTTATTCACACTATGAGAAACCCAATTTCCCCCTAAAAGCAAAATATGTTTTTTACTTTAATCCTGGTGCCATAAATATGACTTGCCAACTGCTTTATATACAATATTCAAGCAAATGACTTATTCTTACCATTTAGTGCTGTGAACATGTTTAGTTGGCCCTGGCCTTGGCAAATCACCCATGGCCCTATTATGAGAAAGTACCGATTGGGATAGCTTACAGAGGGGCCAGGCTTGCCTATTAGCAGGGGGTCCAGGGGGAAAAAGTCATATTTTGACTTTTCCTTCTTTCCTTTTGTGCTTCCAAACCAATAAAATAGAGCACGGGTTGAAATATTCCACAACTTTGGCTTTTTGGAACTTAGCATTTATAGATAAAACAGATGCTTCTGGCAAATGTAAAGGGTGAAATTTACATCCACTTTATTCCAAAATGTTCTAAATACTCTTTCCGGTTATTGTCTGTATGCAGGCTGGGTCCCGGACGACGGAGGAGGGACTGGGAATGTACTGGGAAACCACAGTGAAGCAGGCCAGCCAAGTTCAACAGGGAGTTCAAGGCTAAATCAATGCATATTTCCCTTTTAGTGGTGATGAGGCTAGCCAAATGCACACTCTTCCCTCCACGCAGGATCTCATCCTAAATTAAAAAGTGATTGGAAGAGTCTCGTCCATTGGTGGGTATGAATTTCGCAAAAAGATCATTTGCCTGCTTTTCTATCCCACAAATTCGTACGGTTAAATTTCTTCTGGCTGCCCAAATTCATTGTCAAACTTATTAGCAGGGAATGGCTCAGGGCCACTGTTTGTTTAAGGCCGCTGCACTCGAAGGCCTTTGCAGACTACATGAGGAAACCTTGGCCAGCTCTTCTAAATCTGTTTTCGCTGAAGTGTCCAGATATATTTTCTCTACGGCCGGAGCTCTGAAAGCAGCCTTGGCTCGCTCTGGTTCTGTACATGTGTTAATGTTGAAGAGGTTCAGTTATTTTAGCAGCACATTTGATAGTATGTTGACATATGTGATATTCCGGCCAAAACTCACGTCACCGTAGGCCAATGTGCATTGTTCTGGTTTCAGTTGCCTCTGGGGTTCGCAGAGTGTTTAACGTGCTATCTAATCAGTACTGCATCATCTTTAAATATGACAGCCATTGTCTGTACGCATTCAGTTCTGAAACCATTGGTTTGAAAAGGGAGAGCGTTCGCTTGCTTAAATAATTGGTTTTATTGGCATAATGTAGTTATTTACATGAAGAAGAAAAAAATATTGGTGATTCACGGAGGAATTCAGACAGTTGAAAAATGAGAACCAATGTTTTGGGGGGTTATTTTCCCTCATCATTGAAACACATTTGCATGGCCTAAGGGTTTGTGGGCTAAATGAGCCGTGACGATTATTTTCATAAAAAGCAATAAAGACCAGTAATTATAAAAATGCCAATAAGAATTCATCTTTCAAAAAATCTATAATGCTATTAAGTCCGTAATTAAAAAGATGAGCGGCTAAGTCTGAGAAAATTGCATTTTCCTGCACAAGCGACTGTGAAGCCTCATCTCATGTTTGTTGTGCAAATTCTTCAACAAAAACATTAACTTTGAAATATTAATCCGATCCATGGTATTGATAGGAATCTCCCATTAAAAGGCAGAAGCTTGTTTTTCATACACGTACGCTTCATTAGCTACACCTCGACTGCAGATCCAAAGGGTCATTAAGCCTCCATCTTGATAATTACACACACAGACACATACACCCCCCCCCCCCCCCACACACACACACACAGTAAAGCAGATGAAGTGGCTACTGTACCTCTCAACCTGCTAAAATGTCTAAAAGTAGTTTTTTTCACCTTACAAATGGTGCCCCTAATGAGCAAAGTGTTATTAGTTATATTACATTTTAAAGACCCAATCAGTAGTTTTTGATTGTGAATAAATTAAAGATGTATTCACACGCACACACACACACACGTATACATGACTGACTTAAAGAAAGACATATTTCTATCCAAGGACCTATAGTTAAACATGGAGAAAATGTAAAAAATAACCGTGCATATCATAACTTTGTTGAGATGCTGTAATTGTTTTTGTCAATAAGTGATAAACAGATCGACCTTAAGCTTCTCTGTGTTTCTGTTGTCTCAGTGGTTACTTACAAGAATGCCATGTTCCCAGTATAATAAACAGTGCATCATAATGAATTGGCTTTACTGGAGGTCCAACATTTTTACAAGGCCAGATTTGAATTATAAATGTTTACTTCTCATTTCTCCAGGACGCTGAAGCATTCCGATGTTCACCTCTCATCTCGGAGTGCTACACAACGTCTTGTTTGCACTGGGTGTGTGTTTGTGTGTACGTACATCTCACTCTCGTCCTAATGTTTTGATCTGGTGTGTGTGTTCACAGTGGACATTAGGCCATCTCTCAAACCAGTAATGGGCTTTGATTCCCCAGGGTTGCAGTGAGATGGCCACTTCTTACATTAGCCAGTCAGGTATGACAGCGCCACGGCTTGCTTTCCCCTCGGCCAGCCTGGATAAATAATAAATGAAAGTGGTATTTCAGTCCTCCAAATCATCCGCAGGGTCAAGACTCCCTTCTCGCAGTGAACTTTGTAAGATGCGCCGAAGCGCGGCGAGATGCTAAAGGTTAGCGTCTCGGACAAGACAATCGTGCATTCGGCCTGCAAGCACAAGTAGTTTATAAACATCCACCACAATATCCACCCCCCCTAGTTGTTGGCGAGGAGCATCTTTTCCTGCTCCCAGTCTCTACCCTCTACCTATGTAGGGGAATGGGGAGACGCACGAGGAGGAAAAGTTAGCATTCTCACAGAGCATACATCTGCTGCTAAGCTGGCATTTTGTATTGATTCTTCCCGAAGCCTGTGATTTTGAAAGCTTGTAACAGAAGATGAGGTAAATATCATTTTATTTGCTCAAATGGTTTCAGATTGGACGGGATTGAGATGAAAATGGTGGAGACAAGCAAATCTAGATGTGAAAGTAGCAATTTCACATAATTGTCTTCAGACCTGGTGCCAGAATAAATTACCGTTGTTCTAAAACTGTCACGCGAAAGACCTAGAAATGGACTGGAGTAAGTGAAGGCACTTATATCTCAAGTCTTTGACTTGTTTTACGCTCTGCTGACAATGTTTCACTGTGATGTGGTTGTATTTATCCTTTTGCGAAGAGCTTACTTGGGCTGAAAGTATCAGTTACTTCAATGCAAATTACATCCTTGACACTCGACAAAGACCGTGTTACTCCTGGGCTGTAGTGAACTCTGAAGACAAAATGTCAATACAACTTCAGACATCAGATTAGCATCAGATCAGTTTACATCTGGAAGGAATAAAACACAAAAACTCCCACAGCCTCAGCTCTCCACTGTATTTACATCAATTCTTAATAAAAACAAATCATCTATTGATTCTCGTTGTTCTTTACCTCAGCGAAACTGACTTCAAAGAAGCGACGTTTCACAAATCTCCCTGTGAGAAAGCAAGTTGCAGAGCTGAGTTAATAACCACTGTTTAAAGCCCCGTCCCAGACAGCCATCCAGGTTCATTTTTCTATTTACCCTGGAAGGTGAAGTTAACCTTCTTAAGCTCATTGTAGCCAGAGGAGAATGGCAGAGATTAGTGTATTGGTCATAGTGATGTGACTGTGCATAAAGTACAAGACAATAACCCAACTGCTTGGACAAATACAGCTTTTCCCTACAAAGCCACTGCAATTGGACCTATTTATGTGTCTCAGTAGATTGTAAAGAAACACATGTTCTCACGCCGTTCATTGTTTCAACCTGTATATTGCATTGTATACATCCAAGTACTTGACTAAACACATTTTGTCCAATAAAACAAGCGGACATCTTCTGCTTTCTCTCTGCCTGTTGGCATATGGCCCAACAGGCAGCACTCGTGTGTTCCACAGTTTGCCTTTTCTGTCTTTCTTCATCCATCCATCCATCCTTCCGTTCATCTATCCATCAATCAAGTGGGCTACTTAAGCCAGAAACTCATCAGAACAAAGCAATCAGCGTTGTGCGCCAATCCTCTTTTCATTAGAGGCACATACAAAACACAGTGCGCGTGCGTGTGTGTGTGTGCGCTTATTAGCCGAGGTCAGCTAATTATTTGGCCAGGCTAATGACGGCCAACGTGCTTGTCCGTCTCCATGCTGACGGCCTGTACCTGATTGAGATAAGTACTCCTCTTCAACCTTCCTGTCATCTGTCATCTTGATTAAGAGACCGTATGGAATTAACGGCACACCTTTCCTTACCCTGTCTTATACCCAACTACATATGTTCTATATTGTTGTATTTTCCTTCACATTCAATACCACAATTCCTCTATTGTGTAAACTGTTGACAACTCACAATGTTAGACTGCAGACAGAATTCAGTCTACCAGTAAATGCATGCCCCATGGAGATATTCACATTCGTTATGAAATGCTGTAGAAATTCTCCATTCATAGAGACTTGTGTACACTGAATGGAATTTACCACTCTTTTTTTTAGTTTTGTATACAGGTGGGCATCATTTCTTGTCACTCATGACAATGTAGTACATTGTCATCGAAATTCAATAGAGAGATCTAAAACGCATGGTCGGCAATTATCTATAATAGAAAAGAGCTCCGGTGCCAAAGGTATTCTTCATATATATACAGGCTTGTCACAATACAAAAAGTGTGCACATAATGGTGCTATTATCATGATGGATGGGCCAAACCAAATTAGGTAGATTTGATAATAACAGTTAAATTACATATCCACTTACCTGGATGCTTAATGAACTGAAAGCGACATTGTCTATTATTCTTGTATCATGCATGATTAGCACTCTGTATGAATATGTCAAGGCTACCTTAGCTGTCGCTCACTCCAAATCACATGCAGGACTCTGCTATTGTCGGTGTGAGGACCGGGTTATTGTAACAGAAACAGAGGAGCTCTTGACTCTGTCAGTGCCAGCCGTTTAGAGAAGGACAATTGCAATTATAAAAAGTTTTGATTCCGACACGAGACACAATGTTCATCATGTAGAAAAGGGACAAACCTCTTCCTATAGAATGACCGCTAACATGTATTGAAATCATTCCACGGAGTTGTAGCTACTTTGTTCTTAAGTAAGAAATATTGTTTTTTTTTCAAGAGGAGACGTCACATTTAGTCATACCTCGCGCGTCAATAAACAACATGTGGATCCATGCCGAGAACCAAATCTCCCTAACCAAAGTCCTTGACTAAGCTTTGATCACGCAGCAGCTAAAAGTGTAACTGATATTGATTCTGATGTGAAATTCATTGTGTTATGTTGAATTAATATTCTGCACTGGAAACTGCTTCATCATGTTGTTTTCTTCCACACAAAGTCACAATAAAGATTTGATTTGGATTTTTCATTCAGTTTCCTAGTAGGGACTCTTTTTGTTTCATGCACTGACCGTGCCTGGTATTACTGTGCACATTGTGAACAATACCCTAATATTTTCTTTCATCAACACTATATTCAGGAGTGGTTTTCCTATAAGAAAAATTGCAGTCGTGTAGAATTTCTGATTTAGGGGGTGTGCTTCAAAAAATGATCTGCTTTTCTAATAAGGAATTGCTCCAAAAATATCTCCTCCATCAGTCCTAGTCCCTCTCTGGCTACCTCTGCAAACCCCAGTTCCTAGGCCCCAGCATCTCTAACAAGCAGCGGATACAGCGCTGGATTACTGTAGGCGTTAAATCAATAGCTGCTGGTCTCCCAGGCACAGCTATAGATTATGAATCAGTGTTGGTGAGCAGAGCGCCATGGTGGCGAAAGGGAGTAGGGAGACAGAGGGAGAAGTGAGAGAGTGAGAGAGGAAGAGGGAAAAAATACTCAAAATGATGCACAGAGTTGTCGTATTATCTTAAATATAATGGCATTGAATAGCAATTGTAAATTTGGCAACGGTGCAACAATTCCACTTTGAAATATAGAAAGCAATTATTAGTAATTAACATTTTTACCCTAAAGGAAAAAAAAAAGAAAAGGAAAATGTATGTATATTGATATTGTTTCAGTGTTTATGTAAACACAATAACACAAATTGTATTGAGGCACAATTCAGGCAAATCAGGAAATTGACTTTGGAATCATGGTCACCTGAAAGTGAACTGAGCAATTTGAGCAAAAACTAATTGATTTAGCTACCGACACCCGCTCATCACATTTACATAAAGATCAGGCTTTTAAGTTCATGTGGCATTCTCTCCATATTAAGGACAATTGCGCCAATAATTTGTCATTTCACACAGAAATATGATAGATGTGAGGTGTTTGCAGCAGAGCCCTGCCAATATCTATATAACTGATCTATGGCAACAAAGCCCATTAACCTGTGTTGAACCTTTGGTAATCTCTGCAGTGAGCTCCACTGTTTCCAGCCCTCGGTTTAATTCAAGGCCCTCTGAGTCCTGTTTACAGATGGTATCTAAGTGGCTTGATTCAACTGCCAATGAATATTGGCATGTGTCTACACCCCATAGACCCTGCTATTAAGGGTGGAGACCACAGGGTTAGCCAAACACAAACTGAACATGACATCTCCCTCGCCTGTGCAAGTCCGACAAACACGCAGGCACGCACGCACACACACACCTGCATGTCCAAAGCCATGCATGTGCAAAAAAGTGAAAAGAAAACCTGGTCTTTCATGCATAACCTAGATTCTGACAAATATGCAAGCACATATTTAGAGCTCAACTCTTACAAACACATGTGCCCACACGCAAACCCATGCAAACAAACACTACACACACACACACACACACACACACTACAACCTTGCTACAGGGCAGGTTGCTAGACCCATACTGCCCCCTGGCTCGCCTCGCCTCTCTCTGTTTGTCGAGCAGCACAGACGCCTGAGGAATAACTTGTCTCCCACCACAGATTCAGGGTCAGATTACCCTGGACCAGCTCCCTAACCTTAACCATTAGGAGGATAAGAAAATATCTGTTCTAGGATCAGTGGCTGGGGGGCTGGAGATGATATTAAGGAGCTGTCAGAGGTGGACGAGTTCAGGGTCAGGCCCTCGGGAGCCATGAGGTGCGAATAAGGTCGACCCAGGCCACCGTACAGCAGAGCCTGAGATAGAGTGAGAAAGAGAACTCCGCGTAGGCCGTTTAGGCGCCAACACTAAACTCATCAAAAAAAAATTCAAAAACGTGCCTAACATTTGCTTTTGCTTGAGCCACAGAAGAAAGGGACACAGTGGATTTAACCATCCTGACTTTAGGCGCCAAATGGTAATGACAAGTTAGTTTGGGATTAAATTCATTACAATATTACTAATTAGCCATTATCCCAAGCTGGTAATTACACCTCAATATGTTTAAATAGGTTAGGTTAAATACTACGTTGTAATGCAAAGCAATTATAAAGCATGCAGTGGTTGATAAGTGCTCTCTCTTTGGATAATTGTAGAGCAGACACGGTGTTAACTGTTAGTTGCAGAGTCTGGTAACCACGAGCCGCCAGCTGCGTCTGAATGACTGACTCTCGGAAGTGGCTGTTGCTCTCGTATGGAGCTGTCAAGGTCAGCGGGGACACGCACGCATACATGCACACGCACGCACACACTTCCTCCCTGATATCCAGAAACACATGAACACACACACACACGCATGCATGCATGCATACACACACACATACACACTGTACCAGAATGATTAATCTGTCAATCAATGCTCCCATTTCCTGCGGTGAGCCCTCCTTTTTTCCCCCTGCAAGGTTCCTGTGAACAGAAACGAGAGCTCGAACGAGAGAAGATTGGTGTGTGTGTGTGCGCGTGTGTGTGTGTGTGTGTGTGAGTGTGTCACATTTTTTAGCGCGTGTGTGTGTTTTTTGTGCAATCAGAGCCTATTCACAACATTTTGCACACCACTGTAGCACAGCTGAAATGCAGAATATTACATTGCGGAATCCAATCTCCTTATTCTACCTCTCCGCCGTGCACCACAGTGAGGTTGCATGGCAGGTCCATTTCACTGCTTGCTAGTCTGCAGATGGCAGCTGGGAGAGAGCTGGCTGTCGAAAGAGGCCCTTACCAGTTAAGCCATTAGGTTGAAATGGAGTCACAAAAGATGCACAAAGCACAGTAGGGGAGATTGTGGCAGACATACGTGAGTTGCACTAGTGGTTAGACTGGTTGTCATGCTGTGTTTGGATGGCTTGTCAAATGTGAAACTCTCCTCGCAGTGATGGTCGATGCATGCGCTGGCACATTTACAGCTGTGTTGTCATGAAAGGTAATCCAAGTCCAACTTAAAGTACTGTATGTAACAGTGCAAAAATATCATAATGAATCCATAACCCAAGGTCAGGGAGGAGAAAAGTGTAATATGTAGGATAACGAGATATAGCTGCTTCACAGTTATGTGGTCAAAGACAGAAGAAAGTTTTAAAAAATGAACTTGGACATTTAATCATATATGATGTTCAATAATTGTGTCGATTTCTCCAGCTTAATTCTCTATCTCAATCACATACATATTGGATTTTGCTCCTAGCGATAATACAAATGGACTGATGAAATGAGGAAAATTAATTTTGCTACGTTGTTTACTGTATGTAAAATATCTAATTATTTCTTCCCATAAAATGATTATATTTATTTCTCTTTAAGAAGACGCTTAAGTTTGATAATGAACTATCACGGTTGACATTTTTCCAATTTATATTTGTTCATTAACAGAGCATAATAGTATGCTAAGTCAATATCATTACACTTGTCGACATTCGGATTTAATGAAGACTGCACAAGCATATACGTGTAATTAACTGGTGCATTGAGAATGTGCTTTCAACGTCATTAATTGTTTCTTGCAACCGGATATCTGGACTTATTAACAAACAGCGCACATGATATGATGATGGTCATTTCACAGCATTAAAAGTCTCCTCTATTATTTATTTTATCTGTGCGACTTTAATCTTACAGCACATTAATTCAGAGTTTCAATTTGCAGCTGTCTCCTGTAAACCAGCAAAGTTAATGTTCTTCTCCTACTATTACAACTACAACTACGACTACTTGCCGCCACAGTGACACTAATAACACGGAGAGTGTGAGTCTTCCGATACCAATCGCACTAATTTAACCTAAAGTTTCACGTCTTAGTGTAATCCATCCTGTTTCATTTGGCTGTCTTTCTAAAGGTGCTTTAAGAACATGGTGTGAAGTGATCGCTCGTATCACTACCATCTCTGACTAATCACCTCTTCTTTCTCTTCCTCATGCTCCCCCGTTTACTCCTCCACTTTCTCCCCATCACTTCATCTTCTCGACCGCCCACTGCCTTGTCAGCGCTAATTGCGGACGACCAGTCCAGTTGAGGAGGGAAAAGTTGGGAAATCAGGGACAAAGCCATTAGTGCTTTATTAAGGGGAGCTGAAAGAGTTAGCCCTATTCCACTGGATCCAATCCGCGTCTATCACATTGGGAAAATTGGATTCCTGAATAAGGAAATCCCATGAGGGGGGGTTAGGCTGTCCATCTGGATCAGCAGAAGACACTTCTTCTTCATCCTCTTCTATTCCTCTCCTCTTCTCTTCTATCCTCTCCTCCTCTCCTCTTACATCTTCCTCTCTCTCCACTGAGGCACTGTGTGTGACGAGGTTCTGTTCTCACTTTAGTGAACCAATAGGGCCATAATAAGTATTGATTAAGCTATTAGCCAACATTACCCAGGCACTGGCAGAGACTGTGTTTAGAATCAGCACCTCAGGAGTCTGTCACACCGTGTCTCACACACACACACGCCGTTTCAAGAAGCTGATTGGGAGTGCTGCCGGGTTAGTTAGTTAGTTAGTTAGGCGACTAAACTACTATTCTCTTATCCATTTCCTCTCTGTCCGCCTCTGCCCGTCTTCTACCTCTCTATCTAGCCCTGTAACTGAACTCCAATCAAGTGAGGACACAGTCCAAAATACATGGTGTTCCAATGAGATGGGTGTGAGTACAGCGCGCGCACACACACGCACGCACACGGACACACACGCGAGGAATCAGATAAAAGAGGCTTGATTACAAAGGACAAGGTCATAGTGAGGGGTGACACAGGTTGGAGCCAAGCTATCAGAGTCAAGCATCACGCAAACACCTACAAGTACGTACGCACATGCACACGCTCGCACACACACACGGTTTCAACAAAACATAGAAAAGAGAGGTGTTCAAGGGAGCTTTTAAATAGAAGAAGAAAAATATTTACATCCAGTCACAATGCTCGCGTGTGTGTGTGCGCGCGTGTGTGTGTGGTGGACAGAGCCGTTCATTGTGTTTAATCACTTCACTGTGTCACACTTCACAGAAAAAATAGAATGGTAGCGAGACAGACAAGCACTAGATTTAGCTGCCATCTAAACTCAACACCGCCATGTTTTGAATATCTTTTCCAAGGAGTCGTCTGATTGAGTGATTTCCAATACACTGTCAGGACAAATTACCTCCACTTAATAAGATCCTTGGTGGAAGCAGAGGACGGCATCTCGGAGAGGGGGAGAGGAAACGACAAGTATTAATTTGGGATTTTTCACAAACTGACACTCTGGTCTCCATCCTCAGGCCCTGGGGCTGTGTCACTTCTCACCCATACTCACACGCACACACATACACACACATGCACGCGCACACACACACCCCTCAGTCGCTCTCCGTCACCCCCCCGCACCATCCTTCCGTTCTTCCCTCCTCCTTCCTCCTGATCATGGAAGAAATTCAGCGCTGCAGCAATTACCTAAGTCTTTTATCAGTCATTTCAAAGGAGGAAAATTAGAGCAATTGTGTCAGGATGGTCATATGGGCAGAAATTGCGCACTTATTGGGTGCACTTACGCCTGTGACTCCACTGCCTGCACTGATGGAGCCCATTGTTAGGGGACGGTGCCTTCGAGGCTGCTGATTGGGGCTGAGAGCAGATGCAACCCCCCCCCTACACACACACACACACCCTCTGCACCCCTCTCACCCCTCAAAAGCCACCCCTAAAACCCACCAAGCTTTTGTCTTGATTCTGCAGCCCTCGTCCTTAATTGAATATGAATTACAGCAGTTCTTTGGTTTACGCCGACTATCATTGAAGTTAAGACCGAACCATCGTCTTCTTTGACGGATAATTCATTTGACCCAACTTCACTTGTCCTCCCTCACCCCACTCCTCCTCATCCACTTCCTGCTCGGCTCGTCTTCATCCTGCAGCGGCTTTAGGATGGTGATGATTTTGGGTGTATTTTCGAAATACACTATTGATTTGCTTCACAGTATATCATAGATGATTCCTTTACAAAGGAATTTTTTTTTTTTTTTTTTACAATGACGAGCTTCTGCAGCTGAAGTGAAATGCTATAATTGATAATGATTAGAGTAATGTTTTAAATAGGAAGGTTTTTTTAGCAAAAATGCATGCATTTGGGAAGTAGTGAGAATAGTAGAAAATCCAGGTTTTGGACAAAGCCAAGTTTACACGGGGTGTGTAAGTGATAAACAAATGAAAAATACTGCTTAATGGAATAACAGATATTCTAATGGTTCAGCAATATCAGCAACTGAGAAGATGTGACCTTTTTCTAATAATTCACTTTTTAAGTCATTGTTATATTTGGCGACCCAAACCCTTGGCAAAAGGTCACCTGATCCAGATCTTCAAGGAAAATCTACAGTAAACGGCGGTGAAATGCTTACTAAGTGAACGTAGAACACAGGATCCACTGATTCAAACAGTGAATGCTTAGCATGCTGAAACACTTCTGCCCCCACCAGACCCCAGAAGATGATAGGCGAGTGGCCTATCATCTTCAATGGCATCCAACGAGTGAAGCCTCCATCTAATAGTAACACTGTCTGCTCGCAGGGATCTTCCCCTAAATGCTAACTAGATTCAGGCAGTGAATCCTAGCAGTAAATGCTAACTCTATGGCTTAATCGTCGACTCTAGCCCCTTCGCACCACAGGGAGCTGCCAGGCCTCTCTATTCCCACTCCACTGGCCACACATCTCCACTCAATCTGTCTTAGCATATTGATTTCCCAGCTGTCTCGTTGGTTCCTAACATAATTATGGCTGGCTGTGCTAGGGGCACAGGCGCAGGGCTAATACATTTACACCAGGCCCCATCAGCACGGGCTTATATTCATGTCATTGGGAGAGGCAGGAGATTGGATGCCCCTAAGAGGCAGATCTACTAAGAGAATTTGGGGGGCTTTGCTCTAATGAAAAAGGGAATTAGCTGGCTCGACCTCCGTCACATTGCAAGATCAATAGCAACGTCCATGAAAATATTCAGTGGAAAATTAAATGAAGAGAAATAAAGATTGGCACATCTGTTAATAAAGATGTGTGATTACATGCTGTTTATTTATGCTATTATTTCACTTTCCCCCTTTATAAGATGCACATGCAGACAGAAATGATCTGCGGCCCTTACTTACTTAAGCATTTTAACTGTTGTCATATCCGCTGTATGATTTATTATATTTATTTCTTATCTCCCAACACTTTTCTGTCGCTTAGAGCATATCTGTGCATCTTTACTCCTATAACCTCCTGGTTTTATTCTTTTATTTTCTTATTCTACACACAGCATAATGCAGGTGGAAAAAAAACATAAGGAAGGGGAGAAAAAAGAAGGTCACAGTCTATCTATTTCAATGTGCCTAATTGTTGTCAGAAGCTGACCTAAAACGCAGAGACAGTATTTTTCAAAGTCAAGCATGAGGAAGAGGAGGGGTGGGCAATTCATCATGCTATCTCCCTTCCTCGTCCGCCCACCGTCCAGGACCCGCGAAGGTCTGCTAGTTATTTAATTCCATGGATCAGGCCCTTAATGGCAAACTCCAGCCCCATAAATTAGACATGCACCCGATTAGGATGACTGGCTTAAGAAGCAGTCCTAGGTATGACACCGACATGTAAGGTCATCCAGGCTTTTTCAGATCTATTGCAATTAATGATCATTACAGATCAATCTGTGGTGGAAAGAGTTGGAGTGTGTCAGCACCTTGCGTGTTTTTGCAATAAATAGAGATGCACGAACACACTGATCATGCTGCGCTTGAGAACACATTTAATTTCATAATGTTAAAAGAAATTGCATTCGGCTAAAGTGCACTCGTGAATCAGACTTCAAAACGCTTGCACAATCAGCGGCTGGAAAAAAGTCGACCAATTACCGTTCAGAATTACACAAATTAATATTTTTGAAATGATAACAAGTGTCTGCTTTTTGAATACTACCCTGCGTTGAGCGAGAACAAAGCTGTGATTATGACTGTACCTACACACTGCACAAGTGTGTACAATACATTCGGCTTGCAGCTAAATAAAAGGCCCTCCTCAGTGTGAGTGTGGGCACATTATGGCTGTGATCAGCATGGTGCGAGGCTGTATAAACTGGCTTCTATTGTGTTCCTTCAGAACATAAAATACATGCGACACATTTTAATGGCTGTAACTGCACTCACTTGGGCAAAATGACTTAATTGTATTCATAGTTTATTGTTAGGGCCTCCGTGCACTGCCGTCACAGCAACAACTAGTCTTTCAGGGTTCTTATAAAACTGCACGATTGAATGAACAATGCCGTCAGCTCAGCTGCGATTTCTTCGCTTTTTACTCCTAATTCTGCTGTATTTCTGAAGGTGACAGAAA
>CALSBV010012432.1:1087815-1102723 GCA_943590825.1 Bovichtus diacanthus
GGGGGGGGTTTCTCCCTTTGCTAAATTTCATGTATTTATTTATTTATCAATCTTTTATTTTTTTTTTTGTCTCTGTGGCATTTTGGACAGTCCCGAGCATTTGCTGACAGTTATTTTGGCTCCTGGCAGCGCAGACATTGACTGTCAACGGGACGTCTCCTTTCTTTTATTCATTTCTTCTTTCCTGAGAGATGCTGCTGAATGCAAGTCAGCCTTTTCTCCCTGGAGGGTGGGGAGGTGGGGGTGGGTGGGAGGTGGGGAGGACAGTGGATGGTGAGGGAATGGGGGGGGGGGGGGGGGGGGGGGGGGGGTGTTGGAAACGGCTGCAAAGAGAGAGGGGGGGGTGATAAGACATGTCGGGAAGGTGTGGTGGACTGTCTCATTCTCTCTCTGCTGTGTGTTTAGCCATAAAGTGTGTGTGTGTGTGTGTGTGTGTGTGTGTGTGTGTGTCGAGGGTTATTCAGGAGGACAGTCTCCTGACCATCAGATCAGCCTCCATTGTGACATTCCTGCACTTCCTCAGCCTGAAAACACAACCGCAGGCTCAATGAATGTGTGTATGTACTTGTGTGTGTGTGTGTGTGTGTGTGTCTGAGAGAAAAATACTTACTGTGTATGAAACGGTTACTATATATCAGTGCACAAAAACAAAATGTGTGTCAGAGCTTTAAATAAAACCATAAGTGCTTATGTAGCTGAGTATGTGTGTGTGCGTGTGTGTGTGCGTGTGTGTGTGCGTGTGTGTGTGTGTGTGTGTGTTTGATCTGTGGAAGTGTATATTTCCATCTGTGTGGGCATAATTGGGATGTTGCGTGTCAGGGGAACACCAGTAGTATTCTTTTTTTTTTTTTTTTTTTTTTCTGAGAAAGCCATCCAGTCAGAGACCATAATGGGTGTTTTTGCGTGATAAAAGCCTCAAAGCAGAGGTCCAGTGTCTGTTTTGATTAAGGGAATGTGCATGCCAGTGAGTGAACCCTGCATTGATGCTTGGATAAAACACATGATCAATAAAATAAACAGTACATCACCTCTATTAGTGACACAACACCAGGATCAAGGTATGTGGAAATAGAAGCGGAGGGGCTGGGTGCGCTGCAGAGGTTTGTCAAATTCGAAAACACAAAGTAATAGGGAGCCAGGGACCGCTGGAGAATATACCAGCAAATAACAAGCATGACATGCTGCAGCTGCTAGTAATAATGACTTAAAAACACGCTTGTATTGATGATTTCGCTTTACAATCAGAGACAAGTTTTGAACATTTCGAAATAACGTCCCGCGTTGACAAGTCACGTGAATGTGCTGATTTGACAAAGTTGTGTACGTCTGCCAAAAACAGGAAGGAAAAAGAAAAGACTAAAGCCCAAACAACTTGGGCTTAATGCAGATACTAAAAGCCCTGAGAGTGCAGTTCTTCACTCAGCCAAATTGATTTCTGTTTGCTCTCTTTCTGTTTACAAGGTGTGCAGATTAATTTGCAACATGCCCCAACACATCCACGGCTAAAACTCCTTCCCCCCTAAATCAACGCAGCTCTTTCTGAAAGCAGCGGAGATGAAATAATGACAACGATTAGATTACTATTCTTAAGGATCCATTAGTCAAAAATGACACCCAGGAAATCACACAGTGGATTCTACCCTAATGCAATAAGGTGCCAATTATAACACTCATGTGGAATAAGTGGGCTCATCTCCCTCTGTTGGCTGAGGAGAACACAAATCATCATTACCATGTATTTCTTAATGCTATCTGCACTGAGAGGCATTAAGAACAGACTAATAAGTTTAGCCCTTGCAAACAGAGTGCAGCTGCATGCTCCATTTTCTTAGTCGCTAAACTTCCTCTTCGCATCAGCTTTCTGGACCTGTCCGCTGTCTCAGTGTGATGTTGTTAAGTCTGTCCGTCTTCTGATTGTCCTTTCACTTGTCTTCCACCAGTCCCCTGTCTCTCAAGGCCCAAATAGCTGTCGCATTAAAAACCCAGATATGAAGTCAGTCCATCGTTGGGCTCTGGCCTTCAAGCGTTTGCTTGTAACCGACTTCCCTTCAGAGCATGCAGTGTAAAAACCTTAACATTTTTCCATCTTGCACCTGCATCTGGCCTTTAGAGCTGTTCAACATTTCAGTTTTCAAAGCCGTTTGTCTCTATTATCTATAACCTCTCTGAAAAACCTTGTATGCACAAACAAAACAAGTAAACAGAGCTGACCTAGGCAGCAAACATTCAAGAGTTTGGCTGCTTCAAGCCAGCACTGATTTCCATTAGCCATCAGCTATAAACTCGCGAAAAGCTGGCAAGCTAATAACATTGTCCGACTTTGCCACCAGTGGCCTGCGAGTGGGCTGCGAGTTGCCTGCCAGCTGGGGAGGGCATTAACTGCTAAAAAGGATCCTGTTGGGCAAGAGCAACTTTTCCAAACTTCATCTCATTGGATGAAAAGACAAAAAGATGGAAAGAGAGTTTGATGACAGTAAGGCAAAGCCATGGGGAATCTCAGACTATGATGAAAGCAAACTCTCGAAGAGCCACAAAACAGCACACACCCCCTCCATTACATCAAGGGGCAAGCAAAGAGAATTATAATAACACAGCCTTTTCTTTTTTAATTAATGAAGACTGTTTTTGGTAGAAGGCAGGGCAAGCTGTAAGGGATCTTGGATGATTGGCAAACATCAAACAGAAATGGCGTGTGTGTGTGTGTGTGTGTGTGTGTCTTTGTGTGTATGAGCCTGCGTGTACACATGTATGCAGGGTGTGATTGTGTGAATACGATTGTGTTCAGCACACATGCTAGTGTGTCTGTGTGTCTGCGTGTGTGTGTGTGTGTGTGTGTGTGTGTGTGTGTGCCGTTGCTGCCTGCAAGGCCAGCTTGTTGCCTTTAGTAAATATGCCCATCAGTGGTAAGCGGACTTTGGCGTTTGTCTTTTTATGTGAGTGAAGCCTCTGCTCTTCTGCATTAACGATTGAAGAGGGGGAAATGAGAAGAGGAAAACATTATTCATACAACACATTATACAAGTTATGGAAACTTTCAGAACTTCCCCCGTTTCCACTGAAGGTGGTTTTAATAAGGTTCCATGGGAGTTGGTGCTTCAGGGTGTTGACTAGTGGTGTGTGTGTGTGCGCGTGTACCAGGCATGCATGTGTGTGTTTGCGCTACATGTGTGTATATCTCGTGTCTGAATGAGTGTGTTCAGTGGTGGGGTGGCACGTGGTGTGTATTACACATCAAAGAAAGGTCAGGCTCAAACACAGAGTTGGGCTAAAGGTTAGGGCACGGCTCTATATAGAACAGAGAGAAGGATGGGGCTTATCAAAGCTATCACTTGGAGAGAGACTGCTAGAGGTCACCAAACCCTTGACATGACGTACAGATCTAATGTCTTAGCCAAGGATCAATATGACTACACACAGACAAACTAGATAGGCTTAACATCAGTGTAGCCCCACAAGCCACTGAAACCAAGCACTCACTCACCCCCCCCCCCCCCCCCCTGCTCCCCCCAACTCCAGTGGAAGACGGAAAATAAAAAAAAAAATTTAAAAAAGAAGAAAAGGATGTGAAATGAAATGAAAAAAGACAAATAATCAATTAAACAGGAGCTGAAGAATGAATAAAAGAAAGGTTTCTTTGGATGCAAACGAGTGCTGGGAAAAGTGTTTCTTCACAATTTTGAAAATTTGATGGTGATTTTTTGGCGTGCATGCTAAATGTGTTCACAGCATCAGATGGAATAATGCAGTGAATAATGCAGATCAGAGGTGCTGAGAGATCATTGCTGGGGATGAATATGCATCAATGTTGAGCGTGAAGTAGCTGGACGGACAGACAGACAGACAGACAGACAGACAGACAGACAGACAGACAGACATAGAGAGACAGATAGATATCGAGATAGATGATCGATTGATTGATTGATTAAGCCTTTTTTTTCTCCCCTTTCTCATGCACTCAATGGCTAAACAGTTGACTTTCACTGTGCTCGTCTCAGGGCTCTACAAAAGTGAATTACCTCCTCTGACAGTTAAAATGGCTACGGCCTGAAAAAAAAAATAAGAGGAGGCATCATCCTTCTTCCTTGTGACTTCCATTCTCCTCTGCGTTCCTGAAAGTGACAGGACGCAGTGTGTTTTTGCTTACTCATCAATATTTCAGAGCACTACACATGGAATGCTCCAGTGACTTTGAATATAGGGCCCGTGCGTACACCTCTTCTCTCTTCCTTAGTGATATGACATCAAGTAATGCGCAGTGAAAGTTGAAGAACCAGTGCATCAAGGTCCCCCCCCCCCCCCCACCCCCCCTCCTTACCTAATGAAATCTGTGAGGGAATTGCTGGAAGACATCGGAGCCTTTATAAAATCAAGCGCAAGGAAACATAGAGGAAATATAGCATATGTAAAGAGGATTGGTATTGGAAGGTAGTAGTTCCAGAGAGGCCAAAGGCTGCGCATTTGTCATGGAGGATCTGCATTGCACGCGTGTGCGCACACATGCGTGCGAAGCCACAGAGTCACCCGTGCTTATCAACGGTGAATCAACCTTATTCAGAGTGTCCAGAATATCCGTCTTTGAAATTGCTCCCTCAGACAGATGCTTTTTCTTATTAAAAACACCGTCTTCAGAGAGCAAAGTGGGAGATCTGCTACGTTTAAAACGCCGCCGTCACTCTTTGGCGAGAGAATTGAAATTCGTCGAAGATAAGAAAAAATACGCAGCGGATTCGTCTTGTACGGGTGCGTGCTTTTAAGAGCACACGAACGCCAACGGCCGTGTCTGTGCTCGTGACCGCGTGTCCGCGAGCGCGTGCATTTGAAGCACAGAGTCCATTTATCAAGGACAAAAGGGCCCCAAAGTGTCAGAGACTAATAGACGTGGCCCCATCCTCTCTGTCTCCCCCCGTTGTGATCATCCTCAGAAATTAATTAGAAATAACGAATAGACGGTCTTTTTTTCACTCCACTCTCATTTATTACAATGGTAATTGCTCTTCCCTCATAGTAGGTTAAGTCTTTAAACACTGTCTTACATCAAGACATGCTCATCCTCGCCATCTATAATTCATGATATACTTTGCACCAAGCAAAGCTGTTAAATATTTAGTGAATCATTGCCTTAAACTTAATCACCCTCTGATAAATGCATGTGTTTTTCCCCGCGCTCTGCCCCTCTCGCTTTCTGCTCCCCAATCAAGAGGAAACACACTCCAACTAGTTGTATAATCTATTTTTAATTTCTCCATCAGAATTTAACATAATACAACTTAGCATAATGTATTAATTACGGTACATTGTTAAGTGCTACATTATGTTTCTGTGAAACAAGCTATTATCATTGTACTTCATGAAGTATTAAATCTAATCCATATTTAAAGAATGCTAAAACATTAATTTGCTAGACTTACTGCTAATGTCTTTCCTCATTCAACTCAATGTTCCCACAACTGTTGACTAGCACAGACTCACTCACTAACTTTGCACCGACTTCCTGTTTAGCCTGAGAGACTTTCTATACGCCGGTTGTTGTATTTTGTTACTTTCGCGTGAAAAATGTGAAACACTCCTGGTTCTATTTTGTTGCCACTGAGGACGCCGCGGTTTATTTCAGTGGATCAATAACATCTTTACTTCTTGTGGGGACGGCTGCAGCAGGTCAATCATCAAAACCTGAACTCACACTACACAACAACATCAACGCTTGTCTTCAGCTGAAACAACTAGTTGATCAGTTTAATCTGCTCCTTTAAACTATATATTGTATGTGTACATCTTATTATTATATTGTTTTTGGATCGCCATCTGCACTTTGGTCTTAAAATCATTGCTGTGTTTGTCTTCTATACTTTCTAAACCCAGTTCAAATGTTGTTGTATAGAAATCAAGTGCATCGTTAGTATGTTATAACTTGGCTCTAGAAAACCTAATAAAGGGATTAATCAATGAACTGTTAAATATCCAGATGTTAGCGTAGTCATATTTTCTGTAACAGTTCATCATGAATCAGCATCCCCTTCCACTTTCCTGTCACCGAGTAGAAAAATGGTGAAATAAAACCCATTTTTGAACGTAAGAGAAGCTTCGCCGTACCGCTCAGGATCTGTAGCGCAGTTACATCCCTCACTTCCTATTTTGACTTCCTGATTTACATCCCGACTGCTTGTCATTGGTGGAGATAATAGGCGGGTACTATAAACAGTCTTTCACATTATGATAAAATCGCAGATGTAAATACATACACCCTCTTTCAACCTCTCCTCCCTTCTCTCAAAAGACAAGAGTACATCTTTAGATTCTAAACACCCTTCTCTCTTCTTGTCTTTCCTCCCTCTCTGAGGCACTCCATCTTCCTGATGTTTAATTCATCACGCTTTTCCATCATCCTTCCACCTCTCTCCGCGCCTCTGTCAGGTAACAAACAATGAGTTTTTGATGTGAATAATTTAATGCGTGTACTGCAAATGCCGGCACTCGGCATTACCCATGCTGCACACTCGGCTGTCATTAAGACACCTGATTTCCCCCAAGATTCCTCTCCCCGCCTCGCAGATGAAAAGGTAACACACATGTCGAAATTTCTCCCCCTTACATCTGGGGAGGAGGACTATATTTTTAGACAGGCTAAATGAGACAATGACAGTGGTAAGCAGTGAAGAGGGAGAGGATAGAAAGACAGACGGAGAGAAAGAAAGTAAGCAAGCAGAGGTGAGAGGAAAAAGCAGGGGGGGGGGGGGGGGAGTGACTGTTTCCTCGTACATATTTTCTTTTTCTCTCACTTTCACCCAATGTCGCAGCATCAAACGCTAAACCCTGCTTTCAAAAGCTGGCGGAAGCATTGATTCAATATTTTCTCCCCCTTGTTGCTGTGATCCTGAAACTGCTCTCTGGCTAGATCCAGACACACGGAGGGAAAATGACGGTGGCAACATCAAACGCAAACGTGTTGTGGATAATAACAGACACAGCCTCCTCTCTCTCTCTTTCCCTCCTGCTTTTTCCTCCCTTCTTACCACCAGCCCCTCCTTCCTCTTTCCTGAACCCCCCCCCCCCCCCCCTAGACATGATACATGCCATGAGCTCCATGCATATGTTGTGGTGACACCAAACGCCAAACAATTAATGGCTCAGCTCCTCCTTGCTTTTTGGTAATGGGAGTGTATTCATCTCCAGGATCATATCTGTGAGCCTTATCTTTCTGTACGCGAGAGAAAAGAAGGGGGAGAAAAGAAAGAGCGAGAGCGGTGGTGGCAATAGTATAGAAGCAGCAGTATTATGTGAATTACAGGAGCAGGGCCAATACAGACTCATCTATCCTATTCAGCCCTCTCCCCAGCCATTCTGCAGACAGACAATCAGCGCACACTGGGACTGGCGAATGAGGATCACCTCCACTGGCAGCAGGGTCCTCCGTTTCATTAAAAAGGATTTCTTTTTTTTTTTTTTTTTTTTTTTAAAGGGGGGGGGGGGGGGGGGGGGAGGAGAGGGGGGGGGGAGAGGAGGGGGGGGGGGGGGGGGGGTTGACAGTGACGGAGATCTGGGCAGATATGAAGGCAAAGGGCAGTGGGTTTTTTTTTTTTAAATATGAAGGACAAGGATGGAGAGCAGGATGGATTCAGGGGGGAGAGCGGGAAAGGGGAGAGCAATGATGGAGATCTGGTCAGATATGAAGGCATAGAGTAATATGAATATAACGCTGTGCGGCTCTGTGATGTGGAAAGGAGAGAAAGAAAGGAAATAAAGAGGGTGCGATGCAGTGAAGGTGGGTATGGTATTAATAAGCCATTGTGGGGATAATTGAGGAAAGGGGAGGGGGGGGCAAGGACTCTGAAAGCCTTTTTAAAACCAACTCTCCCTTCAATCTTTGATTCACTTTCATCACCTCCAGAGTGTGGCCACGTTGATTGTGTGAAATCTCCAGGAGGGCCTTCAATTATTGCATCTCGTCTGTGGTCTTCATGCACAGGGACACTGATACACACACACCCGCACACACACGCGCACGCACGCACACACACACACACACACACACACACACAAATATGACGATCCCTTGATTTTATCCAAATGACTGGGGAGAAGGAGAGAGGGGAGAGCTGATGCACAATAGTAAAAGGAAGAAAGCTGCAGAGACGTAGAAGACTGTTGATTATTCTCTTTGTCTATTTTGTCATTAGCAGATGGGAGCTCGATAATGTAGTGGGTACTTAATGGCGGTCATACAATGGAAAATGACAGAGAATCCTATGTATAATGACACCGCAAATGGATTGGAGGCTTTCCACATGTGTGAGCATGTTTGCAGAGTACTCTGCGGGCACAAAATGCACAGAAACACATTCATAGAGGCCAGGATGCACCGGGAGAAGGGTTCCTTAGAAATGCATGCATGTGTGTGAAAGCCTATGTACAGCATGTGTGTGTACGGGAGTATTAAGAGTGAGGGAAGATCAACCGAGCCTTTCACATTCTAGTCTCGCAGCCTGAGACACAAACATGGAGAACCTCTGTGATAATCGTATCAATCCCTGTTTCTCTGTCTCTCTTGCTCTTCTATTACACTTATCCCTTGCTTATAAACAAATAAATTTGTCACGAAATACCCGAAATACATCATTCATACCCTCACACACATACAGATACACACATACACGCTGAATATAGACTCATTCTAGGTCATGGACGCTCTAAGCCCTCTTTAAACCAAGCCTTTATTTCCCCTGTTGCTCACTGGGAGTGTGCAATGGTGTGTGCGTGTGTTGCTGTTAGTGTGAGTACATGTATGTGTAGAAGCCTGTGTAATTCATACGGTACAATGTGAAACTAAAACGGGATGTTGGTGTGAGCTTTTATGCGTGTTGGTGTGTTGGTTTCTTAGTCTTAATTAAACGTGAGGTTCCATTTAGTCCCAGTCAAAACGCAGCCACTGGGAATATTTCTAATTATTTCCTACCTTTCACATCCCGTTCACTCTTCTATATGTGATTACTGACAGCGACCGGAGATTAACTGACAGTAGGGTATATTTGCACACGATTATAGTTTATCCAAGTTGACAGAAATGACTCCTGCACCGCGGAAAAAGCAAGGAGTCAATGTTGAACTTTGTCTTTTTTTTTTTTTTTTTTGTTGCACACAATTCTATTACCATAGTATATTCTTGAAACAACCATACGTCCCCAAATATTACCAGCACTGAGAAAAAGCAGGGAATGTACCTTCAAACACACACTGACGGACATATACGCTCATACAGGATATGAATGCGCACAGCACTTGCTGACATACACCCCCACAAAAACACCTACAGGCATGCATGCTATACAAATCACCCCATATATTTTTAATATACACCAGAGGAGTACAAAGCACTAATAGCCTGTCTGCTTGCCTTGCGTGATTTAGTGAGCAGCATATTAAAATCCAACGCTATTCATTAATATGTAAACTAGTGTGCTGTTATTAATATGGGGTTGGGGTCGAGGGACCAGGGTGCAGAGGGGGAGTTGCGGGGGCGACAGAGTCAAGGCTGCCAAGCCATGGCTTGATTGAGTTCAGCAGCATCATTTCATAAGTGTGTGTGCATTTATATGTGTGTGGATGGTTGTGCGTGTCTTGTTGGCTAGTACGGGTGTTTGTTTGAGGATTTGCGTGCGTGTGTGCGGGCATGCATTTGCATTCATCCTCGTGCGTGTGCCTTGCCGAGGTCTCCAGGTCCCCAGGGTGATTAAAGAGAATAAATATGCTTGATTACAAATGTCCTACCTCCCCATCAACTCCCTTAATGTATGCAGTTTAATTGAGCGTCACGAGTAAAGTATGAGTTATGGAATGAACAGACAGGCCAATATCTCAGAAAGGCAGAGAGGGGGATGGGGGGGGGGGGGGGAGGAGAGAGAGAGAGAGAGAGAGAGAGAGAGAGAGAGAGAGTAATATCCTTCATTTGGAAAAAAAAACGACATCTAATCTTACAAAATGCTGGTATCTAAATTAAAAAACATTACGCAATATTGCCAGAGTAATCAGTAACATCAACACCTATACCTATCCATTCATACTAAACCGTTTATTTATGGAGAATTATTAATTTTCATATCTTTAACATTCATAGCATGGCATGTCACATATTATGAATTTTTCAAGATACGATGTATCGCCCGCTGGCTATCCAGTGGGATTAAGTGTCAATCGGCCAATATTGTGGCATACGTTTATTTGGATTTCCAGTTGATTAAAAGTGTTTTTTTACGTCATACAGCCTTCCAAGCTAATGCTACTGCTTATTCTAACTACCCACTTCATTTCTTCCCCTTCGCTCCAAATAGCTCTGCAATGACTACCTCTGTAACTGTGAAACCATCTTCTAAAATACGAAGCTGAATCACAGCTACAAGACGCATAAAACTGTGTGTAGGTTCAGGACTAAAACTACTGTACTGGTCTCACCTGATTTCTACTCTCAACGTTTGCCTCTCAGTGGCAAAATCAACTATTTTCTTTCTCTAAAATCCTGTGTAAGCCTGAA
Source organism: Bovichtus diacanthus (assembly GCA_943590825.1). NCBI lineage: Eukaryota > Metazoa > Chordata > Actinopteri > Perciformes > Bovichtidae > Bovichtus > Bovichtus diacanthus. The sequence continues at coordinate 1,098,338 of CALSBV010012432.1, forward strand.
CCGAAGTTTACCGAAGATAAGATGGAACATCACCCTATGTTTTCTTTAACAGTTGCCATATACATGAGTTTTACTCTACATTTATCCCAAAGCGTCCGCAAGAGCAAATCCAAAAGCTTTCCTGAACTAAAATGTTCATCTTCATCCGACCCTAGCAGCACGAAAATTATGCACAAGGAATACGTGTTGCTATTCTTCTATTTCTGTTTCACCTCGAACTCACACTTACACATAGCCGCACACACTCACACAGGCCCTGGCCCTTAGCTGGGTTTGGTCTAATTGGCTTATTGTCTTGAGGAGCCAGTGACAGAGGAGCCGGTAGGAGGCAGACTTTTATCGGAGGTTATTGAGAGAGATAGCTAATTTCCCCTTGTTTCCCTGTCCGGGCCCCAGCGCTGCTCACACACTGCAAGCCCTCTCTGGAGGGATCATTAAGAGTCTGGCATTCTGACTCTCTCTCTTTCTTACACACACACACTCACACAGACACACACACACACTCTTTCTCTCCCCAGGTCAACAACTAAACACACACAGCTAACCTTTAGAGGAAAGAGAGACAAGGCTCGTAGAGGCCAGGCAAGACATGACCATGGTCGGAATGCACGCTTCTGCTCATCAACCCACTCTGACACATGCACACATACTGTGTACTGTGTAGTTTTAAAGCCAAAAATGCACCCATCTGAAAGCGTACGTGTGCATAGCAACAGAACCACACACAGGTCTGTACTCACATAGTAATACTCAAATCATTCATATATTGAAGTACTCACAGCCTTAAATCATTAAATTGTTTGGGTGTCTACTCCACTGAATGTTCAGCTGTATCTTCATTTTCTATTCCAAGGGGGGGTAGGGGGGGGTGGGAAAGAAAGAATTGAGTATATACTGTATATACGGTGTATCCTGATAATGCCGCGGACAGCATACAGTAAACACTCTGGGGTCATTCAGGTACTGGATACAGCTTCTGTCGAACGAAGCATCTCGAAACTGCTGTAAGGCTTGTAGATAGATAGATCCTGGACCAGTCTACCACACACATAGACAGAGAAGGATTACACCTACGGGTAATTTAGAGATTCCAATTCATTTGACGTGGATGTCTGGTGTGTTGAGGGAAAACCAAGCTGACAAGGTCAGGTTTGAGACAAGGACCTTCTTGCTTTGAGGACAACTGAACCACCATAGCGCACCCTTACAATACTGTTCATTCTAATAATTGTTCGACTGGCGTGACAGATTAACGTTTATTCAATAAACAACAAAATGGACTGAATGGGAATCCCCATGACCCCAAGAAGGTATAGGGAAAAATGGATGGATGGATGAATACAAAGGATTCAATGAATGTTTTAATATGAAACCCCCCTGGCACGTTCTGCCAATTGTTGCTAAAGTGTAGGCTAATGAGTTCACAATACAGAAAAGTCTCTGCCCTAAATCAGTACTGAAAACCTTTATCTTCGATTATGAACTTGAACTATCTGTGTCTGCAAGTGCCTATCACAGTACAGGTTCATTCTAGGAGAAGAATGACAGTTGGGAGTGGGAGGTTGTAGGGCCAAGCGGCCAGTTGAACTGGAGGAGGAGGGAGGGGGGGTTGCCTTACAGGCCATAAAAAGCCGGCAACCCTCCTTTGGGGATTTAGGAGCAGGACTACGCCCTCGGGAGAGACGGGGTACTACTAATTTACGAGCCCCTCTTCTCCTTGGTCAACAAAAATAAAACAGCTGGGGTAATTACTAATTCATTATTAACAGGCAGCATTATTTATGAGCGGCAAGAAGAGGTGCTACAGGCCCTTGGTTTCTTTGGTATCCCAACCAGACCAGAGCTGGGATGGTGTGGTGAAGACCCAGCCTGAGGCGCTCCTACTGCCTCTCTTGCCCGGGCCTGATGCACTGTCCCTTGGGTGCGGGGCGAAAAAGGGCTGGGGGGCAGATGTCGAGAGCTGGAGAAAAGAGTCCACCACTTCTCTGTGACCAGCATCTATACAAGTTTCTATTATAAGAGAATTACAGGTAGCCATACTGATGGTACACTGTATGTATTTGCCCATCCTTGTGTGTGTGTGTGTGTGTGTGTGTGTGTGTGTGAGCATGTGTGCATATGATCCTGCATGCGTACATACATGCTTTGACATGTATTGATTCCAACAACACCTCCAAAGGCAAATCAGCAACACACACACACACACATATAGCCCACATTATTTATTATTTTCATCCAAAGCTACAACAGTGACCAAACAGGCCGAGAATTCAGCGTACATAAAAAAAAAATAAGATATCTGGCATGCATCAATAGTCATTGAATCACCATTTTTTTCGCCCACAATGGCACATTTCAAATGGGCCTGATGGTAGTCAGAGAATCAATCTTAACTGTGGTTTCTCTTAAACGCAGCCACATACTGTCACATTCTACAGAATTACGGAAAACCTCTCAACGGCAGAAATTCTAATAGCTCTCGATATGATACGAATACTGGTATTTTTAGGCATTTGATCCATCCTGAGGTTCATGGATTTAAAAGCTTTTGTGCTATGGCTGTGAAATGATACATTTGCAGGCCTGCTTAAAACTCAATTTAACCGTAGCTGCAGCATTGCCATAATGGCTACCCTCTATTTCCAGAGCTCTCCCAATCAATAACAAATTGCTGAAAGCACAAATGATTCCATTTTCTGCTAGGGGGAAACGAGAATGATGAGAAAATAGGTGAAATTGATATGTGAGGGAATATTATCAATGCTCTAAATGTCAGCAGGATGAGGTACTATGACCTTTCAGGGCAGAGGGTGAAAAAAATACAAAGATAAACCCCAAAATGCAGACAAACAATCATTCTAATGCAACAAATGTGAAGCCTGTTAGCAATTATTCTTTTGTAGCAATGGATGACTATCCAACAGGAGTGCTATAAAAAAAAGAACACTGGTGTAACCAAGGTTTTTCCTCCACTTCTTTCAGCTAATTATGTTGACTCTGGTCCACTAAACCATCTTAACCTTTATTACTTATAGGTCTGATAGTTGGTGTCTGTGCTGTGTTGGACTGGGAAACAGTCAGAGCTTGTGATGTTCATAGTTTTTATTCTCCACCATACTTGTGTGTACTTCAACCAGCATATACAGACACTGTAAATAATAAGTCCCAGGTCAGCAAAACAACACCACGCCTATACACACGTGGACACACACGCACACACACACACTTATTGCAAAGGAGCAGATAAATAGGGGTCTTAACCGCCATATTCAAGGTAACAACATATTCCATTCTAATAGAAACTGAAATACTGAAGTTCAAACCTTACATGTTCTTTACATTCCACAAATAATTTTAAAAAATAACATTTCTACATTCATATAGCTATGCAAAGAAAACCGTCAATGGCCGCTTTACGATAATATGTTCAAGCCCTCTAACCTTTTGATTGGATAGTTGTGTGTGTGTTCAATAGTCTTGGCTTTGAAGGAAACGTACAAAGCCTTTGAATGTCTTGCTCAAGGGTCATGTATATGGTTGGTATTGTATGCTGCTTCTTTATTCACAAGGGCAAGTACATATGAGACACACTTTATCCATAGAATAGCTGCCATGTTTGTTTGGAATGGTAAACACTACTGGGACATTATAAGGGACATTAGGTGTATCAGATTAAGTGCCATGCACAGGTTAAATGGTTAGAAAATGTCATATGACTATAGTCCAGTTATTGGTAAGTGTATGGTGATTCATTGAAAAAACAAAATGGTTTATGTTTGGTTATGTGTTGATGGAAATATCTAGCCCCAAGTAATGGTTTTGGCCTTTCAACCCTGGGAGAAGGGGGATAAACTTGCTGCATTCAGCTGAAGGCTATGCATGTATTGATGAGAGATTAATAGCAATATAAGTGCACTGATAGCATAAGCACTAGATGGAAAGTTTTTTCAAACATGACATTTTGAGTTATCCTCTGGCTAGGGGTGATTCTAAAATGAAAATCGATAAAATGAGCTTTCATTTTCGATCATCGAAAACAAAAGCAGGATCAGCGATTCTCCCAGTATTTTTTTCCCTCCACCCTCGCCTTCCTGCGCACATCCGAAGAAAATAACAACACTTACAGCGACACAACACAGCTTACCGGAACCTGCAGCTAAAAGACAACACAGCGCAGCTTACCGGAACCTGCAGCTAAAAGACAACAAAGTGCTGCTTACCGGAACCTGCAGCTAAAAGACAACACAGCGCAGCTTACCGGAAACCTGTAGCTAAAAGACAACACAGCGCTGCTTACCGGGAACCTGCAGCTAAAAGACAACACAGCGCAGCTTACTGGAACCTGCAGCTAAAAGACAACACAGCGCTGCTTACCGGAAACCTGCA
>CALSBV010012432.1:1123439-1135549 GCA_943590825.1 Bovichtus diacanthus
GAGAGAGAGAGAGAGAGAGAGAGCGCTCCAGATCCAGTGTTTGACATTTCACCTTGCTGGGTTGATAAGGGGTGTCACCCTCTGGTCCTCGGGGCTTTGACTGCTGTCTGCAGTCATCACCCCTCCCCAGCACAGGAAACTATTGATCAACCAGACAGCCCTGCCTCGGCTCGTGTGTGTGAGTGCATGCGTGCTTTGCTGTTAGGTGGGTAACGATATGTGTATGCAGTGTGTGTATGTGTGTGTGTGTGTGTGTGTTAGTATAGGTGTGTTACTATGGCTGTGTGCACATCCGTGTGTTTGTTCCAGCACCTAAATACCAGGATCTGCATTTGGCATGTAATCGCTCAGCCCTGAGCAACTTCCTCTCTCTTTATTTTTTACATCTTCGCCTTGTTCCCCGTAACGTCTTAACTTATCTCATTATTTGTGTAGTAGGAAGTCCATTAAGGTTCTGTGGCTTTGGCTGAGTGGAGTGAGAGATCACAGGGCTAAGAGACAGAGACTGCCATTAAAAAGCCTCAGTACTCACTGCGGTGTGAAGAATGGCTTCACACACTCAGATGTACTTAGATTCAATGACAGTGAAACAGTGTGCTGCAAAGGCTTCAATTACTGTTCCTTTACTCCTTTGTGCATTTAAAAAAAAAAAAATATATATATACAGTATATTTATATATATATATATATATAAATATACTGTATATATATATATATTTGGGACTGTGCTACTGTGCTCTTGTGCAAGGCATCTTGCCCTGAAGTGCTGCAGTGAAACTGTTAAGTGAATCATGGTTGCACTGGGCAGCTCCCGTGTGTGCTACTGTATAAAAGCAGCACGTCACTGTGTGTAGTCTGTCAGCTGTACACTCCTGGATGTACACATATTTATCCTCACACAAATTGTAAATGTCTGCCAATACAAAAAGCCCAATTTGTCTGAGGAACTTTTAAATTGCATTAGAGAACAAATCTGATCTTAAAAATCATTCGTTCCTCAGACTGATGCCTCCGTTGTTCTGCCACTGACCGGCTGCTCCGTTATCAGCGGCAACACAAGTGGGAGTTTTGTTTTCTCGCTGTAAGATTTCATTTATCAAAATACCAAGGCTTGCTTATTAGTATTTCTCCTAATTCACAGGTGATTTTGCTGGCTACCGGCTCCCTTTAATTCTGCGATACGATGACTGTATATGCTGCTTGCAAACATGGTCCAAAACATTTACTGAAGATCTAAAGTCCAGCACGTGGTTGGACCCCACTGACACAATGATATGCACGGTAAAGCGATAGTGAGCAGGAACTATTAAACTTCAATTCAGAACAGGATGCTGAACAAACGGAGAACAATCCCTGCTTGCACCTACAGTATGTGATCATCCAATGATAAATAATGGCGTCTAAATCTACTCTGTGATGGATTACATATCTTACAGAAGCTCCTCGCGTTGATTCATTCCAAACTGGATTGAGCGGAAACCATTGGCTTCCTGCAATGTAACAAATTACTCTACAACCTTATGTTATGCTTTGGAAAATTTGTCAGCTGTATTTAAAAGTATGCGATTTTTACTAAATAAAAAAAACACCCTAGTGTTGTCCTCCATGGTTACGGCTTACCTGACTCATAACACAAAGCTTAACCAATGTATTAGAGCCCACACAGACATAATTATCATACCTAACCTCAATGCCACACTCACCTCTATTCATACCTTGAGTAATAACCTACATTTTACCTCGGAAATATCTCACAGGGAAATTCACAATAAGCACCAACCAACCCCATCTTGGTCCTCACAAAGGTAGTAGCATTAGAGCACACACACACACATATAAACACCAGCATTGGGGGGGGGGAATAAATGATGCACCTGCATGCAGCATTGAAAATTCCTCCAGAGTTGGAAAGATGCAAGGGCCTGCTCCACTCTGCATTCATTGTGTGGCTCAGGGGAGAGGGAGAGGAAAGAGAGTGAATAAAATGTGGGCAAGCACAGATTCATGTTAAAAATGACACAATTAGTTCAACTCTGAAGTGCGTGTTAGTCGCGCATGGCTTCCCTTCTTAGACTCACATGAGGTGATCAGACAGGCAAATACTCCCTGGGCCTGGATGTATAGTCAGATGAAACACACTCATATGCACACGTACAGACCCACACAATCAACAAAAAAAGCGTATGAGCACACTTAATACGACAACACAGACACAGCATGCTAAAAAAAAAAAGAAAAAAGAAAAAGAATCACACTCTCTCTCACCATCTCATGTAAGCAGGTCTAAAAAGCTCCACACTCTGTAGTTCATGACACAACGTTTTGTAGGGGAGAAAAAAGAAAAAAAAGTTCTTGTACACAACGCACACACACCCGGTGAAAAATAATGCAGTCACTACAGTACATCACTCTAGCTAGTGTGGAAAAACACTGCTCTAATTCCAAAAGCCTCTCCCGCTGAAAAATTGATCTTTATTTTCAGGGCAATGCACTTTGAAACAAAAGGGAAAAGGAACTTAATATGCAGGAAATGAAGAAATGAAAACTACAGTACACGGAGCACTTTGAGTTTGCACTTTCAAAGCCGGGAGAAACAAGCGTTTGAATCCACCCCCCCCCCCCCCCGCACACCCCCCAACCCCCCCAAGAGATGGCAAGGGAAAGGCAGGGCCTGATTTTATTAATTTCATCTGTAGTTATGTTTCTCCTGAATAAAACATTAATACTCCCAGGAACAAGGGAATAACAGAAACAGAAAGAAAGACAGCTGCTTCTCTTTTAATTAGCAAGCGCAACTCACTCTCGCACTCTCCAGCCGTCCCAGCTAGCTATCTTTGCATCGCCCTTCAAGTGCTTCTCTGTCAATCAAGCCATCCTTCCCCTAACTGGAATGAAAGGGAACTCTTTGTCAACTTTAAAATCACAGCTTCTGACTTTACGATGACATCTTAGAGTTGCACTCCATAAATAGTGCTAAAGACTCCAACGTGCTCTGCAGAAAAAGGGAAATGTGGAGAAAGAAAAAAAACAGTTTGTGGCGTGTGGAAAGTTTGTTCATGTTTTCTGCTGATTCTGGACACATACACATTCTTATGCAACTCATAAACAGCAATGGTGGGTGTGCACTGACTTCATTGCCTGTGTAATTGCACTTTTAACAGACTGCATTAGTGTAAAAGTATCCTCACTGGACACAGCTTGAATAGATGTGTGCGGGGGCCATCAAGGCACATGGGAGTTACAGCCGAACTAAAGTAATGCAAATAATCAAGTGGAGAGGAAATCACACCAAAGAAATGAGTCCCTACGGAAATATTATACAAATGTGAAAGTGATGCCATAGCAGATAATAAAAAATAAAAAAAGCACCATATCATGAGGTCACCATGAAGTCAATAGTATTATTGGATCGTTACAGTGATGTTCATTAAGGAAAGCATTGAGAGTTGCTAATGTTCTTGCCTGCTTTACAAAAAAAAAACTAAAAGACAAACCGAATCTGAATTTTATATTGTTTTTGACATTGGAGATAGCAGATAACATGCAGCCAGGCTAATAAAAAGCCCCCGTTCTCCAGAGGCTAAAGGACAATGTATGGAAATAGCAGGCTAATAGTGTTGCAAGGCGAACGCCCAAAATCCATAAGTTTCATCCTGGCATAAGAGAGATCTCAGAGATCATAATATTGAGCTATGGAATCAAGGGTCTCGAGAGCGCTTTTCAGGGGTGGTTGTGCCAGCTCTAACACACTGTACACACGCACACACACACATACCGTATTCACTCATACACACGTATAGTCTCCTCTGCCTTGCCCCAGGGTGCAGCCAGTCTGAGATCACACTGGCAGGTTCACTTGTAAAGCTACAGCTTTAGGCTCTCAGACAGAGAGAACTACAGACAGTCGCTGCTGCAGGTAGAAACACTGAACTTGAAGAGTTTCATTCCAAAACAAGATATTCCCTGTTTGAAAATGTGTGACAAAATGATTGCTAGCATGAAAGTGAAACTCACATTTGAATGCTACTGATGTTATTAGCTTTCTTTCACCTTATGGAGAAGTATCTGCCAACAAGTACACACACACACACACACACACACGTACAGTTTGTACTGTGGTTTCTTCGTATTTGGTTTGCTTGTACATAATCTGATGCAACTCTATGGAAAGCGCTCCGAGCGCTCTCAGTGACTGCAGCTGTTTAACACTTATTTTGTAATTCACATATTTGTATTCGTGCGAGTTCTCGTTCTGTCTTAATTCCAAGTAGGTCCGAATCTAAGTTTAGCAAAGACCTAAACTAATATGATTAGATTTTAAGCAGCGTGTAAGAAAAGTTATTGATGTTCGTTTTTCCACCTTGGAAATGGAAAGAGAAGACGTGCTTAGGCGGGTTTGAGAGAGGGAGTGGGAGAGAAGGAAAATGGATGGAAGTCTGGGGCGCAACGAGGGGTGAGAAAGTCCCACGAAGAGTGAAGGGCCTCTGTAATGATTGAGAGGGATTACCAGAAAACTCAGTGGACTGGGAAAGAGAGAGAGAGAGAGAGAGAGAGAGAGAGTCAGAGAAAGAGGTAAAGAGAATAAAAGTGAGAGAGAAAAGTACTGTATGAAGGGCAAAAAGATGAGAAAGTGACGGAAGCTGTGTGCATGAGTGTGTGTTTGGGTTTGGGGCCTAATTCAGAAAATAAATTGATTCAATCAGTAAATGAAGCCATGCGTAGGTTTCACACTGCCATAATGAAAATAATGCAGAATGCTTAAAGGGATACTGTGACATTTTAAATGTTGGATGTTTGTTTTTTCCCACTTCAGCAGGAGCAGATCACAGCAGTGGCAAAAAGTTGCTCACACAAAGTGCATCACCGATGTGATCTAGTAGGGGTGTTAAACCAAACACATTTCTCAGATAAATATACCGATCACTCATAAAAACAAAATGTCTTAGTGAAAATTACAATTGAATCCATTGCCTCAAATGATAAAATAAACAAGATTACATGAACACATATTGAGGGTGTGCAGCCTTGGAGAGCAAGGGAAGGTTATTTTTCTATCAACGTTAATGCCAAAATAAACTGATGCTATAGAAAGGGCCCAGATTCAAGGTTGTAAAAGAGAATGGAATTAAATAAATCCAAACTTTTTCATTGCAAGAGCATCAGCAACAATAGAAAAAAAATAAATACAATGCAAAGCTTTTTCTTCAACTGATACGTCTTTTTAGTTTTACAATTCATCATTTTGGCTGTTGCAGGGAGACGGAGGTTATTTTTTTAACAGGCAAAAGCATTGAGATTGTTAAATAAAACATTTCAATTAAATGAATGTATTTAAAGATAGCAATAAGAGATATATTTTTCCTGCAGTTGTCATTACAACGATGCTGTTCAATTTACAGAAATACAAAAATAATCTGAAAGTTTTATTCAGCCATCTTAATATTTCTTTTATTGATGAAGATGATTTTTTTTTTCGAAGCCACTTCACATTACGTGTCTACACTATGAGATGAGGCTATATATAGACTATATTGAAATTATCATAGTGTATATAATATATTACAGTAATTTCAATATAGTAATATAGAGCTCTGCACACTGCATTATCAACACGTTTAGCTCCAGTTAGCTGCTTTAGACTTGGATATTAAAATATATATTGTTGAAAAGTAAATGTATTGTCCTGTTTTTGTGTCGAATGGAAATGCAGGCAACTGTGTGCATGTTGGATAGGTATCATCTCTCCCCCTCTCACTGTGGTGCTGTGGTCTGTGTGTTTCTGTGGTCTACCTATGCCTCCTATTGGTCTGATCGCTGTAGTCCACAACAATCTCAGACCTTTCATAGCAGACGGAAGGAGGAAGGGAGGGAGTCAGGAAAGACAGATGAGAGACAGGGAAAAACAGGGGAGAGAAGGGAGGAATAATGGTCAGTGACAGAGTGGGAGAGGAAGAAAGGAGAAAGCCTGTGGGGGGGAGGGAGGGGGGTGCGATAGAAAGAAATTGGGTGGGAGGAGGCGGGGGCGGGGAGGCTGGGAGGGAGGAAGGAAGATCTTATGAATGTTGACCACTGTCCCTCTACATAAATCTGCACATTAACTGCATCAAATGAGGCTCCCCATGTTTTCTCATCTTCTCCACACACACACACACACACACACACACACATCACCGGTCGCCATCTCGCATCTGATTGGGCGATGTCATTTATAATGTCTGTCCACATCAGGGGACAATGTAGGGACCTCGGTCCTAACAACACTTCCCCCTGTCACGCCCCAGTGGCTGATGGGTAGAAATAAACCAACTGCCATGCCGCAGAGGAAGCGACAGTGTCACACAGCTAATATCGACTATGAATAATGACACATTGCTATTACAACTGTTCTGGTTCTCATCTGCCTGATAAACATTTGGGAATTGAAAAAAGCAGAGGCGATGCTAATCTCGTTTCACAAATGCAACGAGTGCAACGCGAAGAGAAGTGAGGTAAAAAGGGAAGTGGGCATTGTGGTTGAAGAATTGTGTTTGTGTTTTTTTTGTATCTTGAGAGAGCCCACACAGGTACAGGAGGAGTCCATCAGAAAAGAGTCGGAGGATAAGGTGTGAAAATTCCTATTAAATACAACAATGTGCAATCTTGTTAATATTACAGGCAAATGAAAATGCCAATACATATCATGGAAGAAAAACATATTGTGTAAATTATGGAGGATACGGTGGTGGAGTAAAATGTTTTCTTAGACTTTAATATACAGTATATGTATAAGATACGCTATAATGTATACATTTAAATATTATGCAGTGTAAAGAATATTTTTTGAGAATTTCACCACAGCAATCTAAAATGTATTTATGACTTACATTTCTTTATGAGGCTATTTATTTTTATTCACACAAATAGAACTATTATTAATTATGATTTAGGAAATGCCTATCTGAAAAAAAGATATTATTTTATTCCAAACACAAAACATAAAGTGATAATAAATGAAGAAAAATATAAATTGTCTCTCTTACCTTTTCAAAAAACTTCAATCTGAAATATGTTGAAAAACATTATGAATGTGTAGGCCTTATGAAGTAAAATACTTTTCTATGAGTGTAAAATATAATATTATAATAACAATATATTTTATATTTGCATGTTTGTGCATATTCAACAGATGTGCAAATAACATAATTTCCCACCACTGCAGATATCCTGTTTAAACGTGTTTATTATATTTCTTTGAGAGTTATTTTTTTTCAAATGTGACATAGCATATTAAAAAAATAAAAATAAAAATCTATCTAATTATTTAAACATTGCAGACAGAGAATGCAATGGCGACATCAATTCACTCTTCACCCCACATTGGCTTCATTGCCGATTCATTGCTTCTATTCTTCTGTATATTCTCATCACTTCACATGAGAAAGACTTGAAAGATTGAGGCGAGTCTTTAAAGGAGATGCCAGGGCAACAGACTCCCTCCCGTGTGCCACCTCCTCAAAAGGCAGCTTGACTCCCACATGCAACTCAGAAACATTAAACGGGCCCAAATCAATTCTAATGACCCTCTACATTTCTGACCACACAAAAAGGGGGCAGCCACCAATTTGCATTGCCATTCTGGTGTTCAGTGGTGAGCAAGCAATCTCCATGTGTAATGAGTGTGTTGTTTGCCACTCTTCTCTCCTGGTCAATAATTACCAGGCCTTGAAGCCTGAAGAGTGTCTATTTTAGGACGGAAACCCCCTGGTTCAACAAGCTTAACTCGGCCATAAACACACCAACTTTTTTTACTCTCTCTCACTCTGTCTCTCTCTCTCTCTCTGGGTAATCCCACTTTTGTTGGTTGTGAAGAGGGAGGTGGAGAGAGAGAGAGAGAGAGAGAGAGAGACAAGAGATGAGGCCAAAGCCAAGGAAAAGATTCACGTCACCAAAGATCAAGAGGGTCATCTCTCTCTCTCCTCGTCGAATCGTGCATCTTCGGCTACCTTGCGATGCTGATTTGGGACTAAAATCTCAGAAACCACCGTAGAGTTATTTAATTCACGCGGTCACACACCATATGTAAGTCTACCGGATTGACCAGAAACAGTTGAGCTGATTGTTTGCTCGTCCCCAGGAGCTGCTTTATGCTAATGTTTGCATCGACGCCTACAAAGCCACCGCCGCTGTCCAAAGGCACATCAAGGAAATGAGAGAGCAAGCCAAGCCTTTGTGTGCGCCGTGTACAATAAAGGGAGGATTTAGAGGCCTTGCCGGCCAACCGCAGGGGACGAACAAAATGAATGAAGTGAAGCGGAGTAGGGGTTGGGGACTCCGCCATGGCGGGTTGGGTTGGGGTGAGGGGTGGGCGGGGGGGTGGGCTGGGGAGGGGACTCGCTAATGCACCCCCTCCATAACCTCCCTACCCGCCCCGTCTCATCAGGACAGCCTATATATAACGTAGACACGTTTGGTCTCTCCAAAAGGTCACAAAAGGGTAAAACTTAAGAGGAAAGATGAGAGCGCTGCTGTCATAAAAAAAAAAGAAAAACGTGTGTAAGGGGAGAATAAGTGGCTATTCCTCTTAAGCCGTGGATAAAATATTTCAGATTCAACGATGCAGTGTCCTGTCCAGCAGGTTCTGGATTTATCGCCGGGGTCAAAACTCAGTGGCGATCAATAGTCAATCAGAGTTATCAAACACTAATTATATGAGGACAATGTCCAGATGCACTGCGCTGATTTATCGTCCTGTATTTGTTATTTCTCAGCAGAATGTGTCCACTGGCTAGAAGTCTGGGTATGAAATATCTCTATACAAATCATTTCATTTGAGGAATTATCCTTTTTAACGGATCATTTAGTTTGATTTGAATTAATCATGTAAATTCTGTAAGTCATTCTAAATATAGTTTAAAGCCAACTAGATAATATAAGAGCAATTAAAACAATTGTTAATGTGCTATATTTAAGATTGTATTTATTCATTCGACATTGATGAAACAGCAGACACACAGATGCATGATGTGCGGGAGATTGTCTTCAATTCATTTCCACCGACAAAACAAAACAAAAAGAAATGATTTCTGATTATTTATCTTAATGTTTCATTTAGTATCTGAATAAACATCAAGTAAAAGCAAAAATGAAAAATTGTGCAGTGCCTCATTGCATCTGTACGAACCAGAGACCTCACAGATCTGCTTTCAAGAAGGAAAAAAATGACTGGGGGTCTGCTGGAGAAATGTGGTGTAATGGAAGCACTTAATAGACATGAAAGGTTTATACTTGAAAGCCCCATCATCCCCCTTAATGCATATCCATTTGTTTATTGAAAAGGGTCTTCATTAAAAACAAGTTGGAAAAGGGAAGAAAAATGAAAAATAATAATTATGTTGATGGCTTAAAAATCGCATCAAAATTAAGATATTTATCAAAAGCAAGTGCACTGTAATCCCCTAAGTGCTTAGTGAAGTTCTTTTATAATGCCACAGACACAGCAAAAGCAAAAAACAAAAGCAACTCTCAAAGAATATCCTTTATTCCACCTCTCCCTGCTTTGTTTCACCATCCATCTCTCTCTTCAATCAGGCTTCCTCTCTCTTTTCTTTTGCCTTTTTTCCCTGCCTTATTTTTCCCAGAGAAAAAGGGTCTAATTGCACCTGAAAAGGAGAAAGGGGAGCAAAAGGAGAACATCCTCAATGGCAAATCACTTTGAGATTGAATTTTGAATTTCCTCTCGTCTTCTTCTTTTTTTATTTTTTTTTTATTATTACTTTCTCTTTAAAATTTCAAGGGCGTCCGGACGGTGTGTCTATCTGTCGGGCAACAAGGCTCTCGTTCCTTTTTCTCTCTACGTCTCCTGGCGGCTCACCGCAGCCCAGATATGCATCTCCTGACCTGTATGTTAAATTCATAGTTCATAGTTTTACCAGTGACATCAGCAATGCCCGGACAACTGAAGGAAAAAATGGTGTATCTGTATATACGTATGTGTGTGTGTGTGTGTGTGTGTGTGTGTGTGTGTGTATGTCATGGGGGTGGGGAGGGCCATGGGGTGATTTTTTTTTTTGCCCCCGTAACCATGACAACCCTCATCTCTAGAGCGTTGGAAGGGAAGGGATGGCGACTCACACTCAGGGAGATTCTGATGTCTGAGGTCCCCCTGATTTCTTTTGTTGTGCATTTATTTTGTGTGTGTGTGTGTGTGTGTGTGTGTGTGTGTGTGTGTGTTGCACACAGTCTTATCTAATTTGATTTGAGCCAATTGTATTTAGTTATAAAACGTCCAAATTAATGTCAGGCCTGGTCAAAATTAAATTTTAAAAATCACATGTCTCATTTTGATTAGAAAGGCGAGGTGGATTTTGAATTAAAAAAAAAATCTGCAAATACATGCAAAATGTAGAAATAATAAAACACTTCTACAGAGATCTTTATGTGACGCATTAACAGAACAACATAGTGTCTGAATTCTTCAAACATATTCAAGCAGAGTTGCCGCTGATGAGTCAACGGTTTCTAATGATCACAATGGAAGTATAATAAGAATTAAATCTTAGATTTCCTTTCTCTCATTAAACCAACACTGTCACCAAATGCAACATGCCTAAATTGCATCTACAGCCATAAACATTTCTCTGATCAAATTCTATACGGCCATCTCTGAATTCATATTCAACGCAGCCGATCGTATGTAGGCAGGAATCCAGATAGGGGAATATGAATGTCAGAGGGAACATTTTAATCATTTGGCAGGGTTGGAAGCCCAATCTCCAAACATCCACATTTTGACACACAATCTCCCTCTCTCTTCCCGCCCTCCCTCCGCTCTATCCTCTGGTTTCATCATCTCATCTCACACCCTTCGTGTCTCAGGGACCTATTAAATCCTCCCTCCCTCCCTCCCTCCCTCACCAGTGCAGCTCTCTCTCTCTCTCCCTCTCTCTCTCTCAAATGTCACCTTCATTTTTCTGTTCATATTCTCGCACTGGAGCTCCCTGCAGATGGTTTAATTTTTTTGGCCCCTTACCATAACCTCCACTGCCCACAGTGCTCGCTGTGGTCTCTCCTACGAGCCCACACTAGGCTGATGGCCGATAGCAGAGTATGCTGAGGCCTGTTTGTGTGTGTGTGTGTGTGTGTGTGTGTGTGTGTGTAATGAATGTGTACGACAAGATATGATTATGATCCCTTTTTTATGTGGGGGTTGTTTAAGAACAAGAAATGCACTTTATTTTAATCCTTTCAACCATTAAAAATAACGGACAAAACAACTCCTTATTTGCCACCAACTGGATCAAAAATGTCTCAACTACAATCTCATGTTGTTATGGATTAACTGCTCATAAAAATGAAAAAAAAAAAAAACACAGCACTACAAATGGTTTGTGTTAGCGTCTACGCTCGCAGGCTTGCACCGTTTTGGCCGTGCAGAGTTCTTTGTCTGCCCGGCCTTGTGGAGTTGATCACAGTCTGGCGTTGACCTCACTTTTTTTTTTGTAGATTACATGACCACAATAATGAGAGGTCACCATTTAGCGGCCTTTCTGACATGTCAGCTGTTCGATGTTTTACTTTGAAAAGATGACACCCTAGCGTTAGCACATTTAAATCATTTACATTAGAAATGATATGGTTTTTAGATCCCAATGTGTCTCTGTAAACCCATGTAAACGTGCCACTGAAAAGAACGGCGGTGCAACATAACCACATACCTGCGCAATTTTCTGAAAACGGGACGTAAACAATTTCCGGACATTAGTCCAGTCGTAGGTTGTTTTGTTTTTTGTTGCATTGTGTCATAACATCATGTTGAGAAAACGTGAAGCTAAAAGAAAGGAGATATTTGATAAGACAGAACGTAGCTCTTCTGTTTGTGTCGCTCTGTCTTCTCTTTCTGCAGAACGCGGCTGTTGCCATCATGTGAACCTTGTTTTCCTGAACAAAAACATATATCGGTGTACGGAGGCAGTGATACCGAACACCTTTCAGTTAATGCCCCTTGATAATGTCACTTCGCTTCTATAGAGTATTGTAGCTTACCTTCCACCTCTCTCTCTCTCTCTCTCTCTCTCTCTCTCTCTCTCTCTCTCTCACACACACACACACACACACACACACACACACACACA
>CALSBV010012432.1:1135649-1168149 GCA_943590825.1 Bovichtus diacanthus
CTCTCTCTCTCTCTCTCTCTCTCTCTCTCTCTCACACACACACACACTCACACACACACACACATACACACTCACCGCAGGCTTTGCAGGCTCCAGCTGCTGCCAAGCACTGCATGAGGGCATAAATTGTTAGGTGTTGGCCAGTAATTCTAAAATGCAATCTTCTTTACTCCTTCCCTGCTATCTCTCTCTCTCTCTCTCAATTTTATTCTCTCTCTCCTCACTCTCTCTCTCTCTCTCTCTAAAGCTCCTTCCTACCTTGCTTGCCTCTTTATTTGACCTTTCTTTCTGCATCTCTGAATGTATGTATGTATGGTTTTGGTTTTGTCTCTCTGTCTCTCTCTCTCTCTCTCTCTCTCTCTCTGTCTCTCTCTCTCTTTATTAATGATAACAGGAAAAGGTCACATGATAAATGAGTGGCAAAAAAAAAAAAAAAAAAAAAAAAAATCTGAGTGTGTTAGACTATAGCTCTGTTATTGCGCTGCTGAGTGGGGGGCCCCCTCCCACCCCACTGAGAGAAAACAGTGTCCCCATTCTGAATAATTCCGCAATGCATTTCTACAACTCTGCGCGGAGAATTAAAGCGAGAGCATAAAGAGAAAGAGAAGGAGACAATGGAGTGAGAGACGGGTGAGCAGAGTGTCAAATGGGAGAAGAAACCGTGTAACTGGAAAAAAAAAAAAAGCAAGAAATTAAAAGAGAGGAGGGGGGGGACAAGAGAAAAAGAAAGACCCCCCCCCCTCCACCACCCTCTCCACACCCCTGAAGAGACGGAGTCAGGGAGTATATGAAAGAGAGAATAAGAATGAGACAGAGAGATAGCAGGCAGAGGGAGAGACTATTTGTCTCCTCTCTTGACACAGTGGGATGATAATGCATTTTAATGACAAGACCTGAGACTGGTTTTATGAGGGGAGGGACACACGCGCGCTCGCACACACACACACAGAGACACACACTAACACTCACACGACAAGGGCACGGGAGCCATCGCCCCTCACACTCTCTATCGCTCTCTTAACACATTCTTTGGTCAAACCCAAGGAAGCAGCTCACCGGGCTAGACATCATTCCCCTGTTCGGAGAGGCAGGCAGGGAGGGAAGGAGTTCACGGTGAGAAATCAGCAGGAAACTATGGGAGAAGGCAATTTAGAAGCAATCAGAGGGAAATTTGAGGCGGATTAGGCTGAGGGCTTATAGGAGCGGGGACCCGATGCTGTATCCATCTGTCTATGAGAGGCCTTCATCAGCAGTCATCTCCTGGCTGGTCAAATCAATCTCTCCTCTCTCGTTTACCTCTTTCCTTTCTATCCACTCTATCCTTCCCTCTCTTCCACTCATCTCCCACTCCCCCATTGTCCCGCTCCCCAACATTTCACACTCAGGTTTAGTCAGACGGTCTTATCAAGAGGAAACTACAAAGATGGAATAGGTAAGCGACCAGTGTGTTGCTCAAGAGCACATCAACCAGCCATGTGCCCATTGATGTGCTCCTGGGCACATCACAGAGACTTTCAACCCGTGATCACCCGATAACCGCCAGGCCTCTTAACTATAACCATTTCTTCCGCTCCCTTTCTTCCATTTCCTTCGTGAGAAAAGTGTGCACCCGCGCGTGTGTGTGTGTGCATGCACGTACTTGACCATACAGGCAATGCGCGTAAATGATGATGTGGGAGTTAATATGAAATCTGCGGCAAAGCACAGACTGTACCTTAAAAAAAAATAAAAATTGTAGGACCCACAGTAGATATCTACTTTGCAATGAATTGATTCAGTCTCCAGACACTATTCGCCCAATTTCCTATATTATCTTCTCTCTATCATTTACCATATATCAGTTATCATTGAGACTCATTTATGAGGCCTATTTCATCTTTAGAGAATTCTCAGATGATAGAAAACTGATCTCTTCTGCTTTGGTATTACGTTCGACTATGGCCCAATCTCGGAGCGGGCAGAGCTGAAATTGCTTTAATATTCTCTCAGTTTCAGCGTGTTGCCGGCATAGTACTTTGTATTACAACAGGACAGTCATAGGGTTGACTAACAAGAAAAAAAAATCAAGTTAACTTTAAATGTTTAAACTTTATAAAGTAGACCCGGTGACCTCTCGCAACAAAGTGCTCACGGCAAAGCGTTTAGGTCCAGAAGGCCAATGCCAGGGCTGCTCAGTGGCCAACAAAACAAGTGTGTGTAAATAATTCCTAAGTGTGAGTGTGTGTGTTTTATTAACCTCTAATTGCAGCAAGCCCCAAGCTGTTAAGACCAATAGAGGTTGTTTTTTTTTTTTGTTAATCCTTCTTGTTATATGACACGCTCCGTTTAACTAAACTGACTTTCACAAAATGATTTGGTAAAATAAGCAGAAAGGATCAAGTTGAAGAAAAGCTCGAAGTTTACTAACAGTAAATGTGTTTGAAGCTGTTTTCGTTGTCTTCTGCTTTCCTTTTATAATTTTATAATAAAAAAAACACATTATCAAGATATCATTTTGATAATATATTATGATATAGCAAATAAATAAGAGTGAATGTGAAAAGCAATAAACTATTTGAACAAATTTATTTGGAAATATTAAATGATTATTAATTGAAAGGCAATAAACAACACTGTACAATCATGAATGTGTTTCTTGACGGCGGGCAACATAGCAGGTAAAAATAGCAAATTACCGTGTAATTATCATTGTGTGTGTAATTTTTTTTTCTTCCCCAGGTTGTCATTTCAATCTAAAAAAAGAATGAACAAAGTTTCACTGTGCGGTTAGTGGTGAGGCCTTATGAACAGCGTTTATCCTTCTCTACGTGATGATTTGAGCTAAATGCTGGTGTCATTAGCAGACGTTTGCTCATAGCTGGGAGGCACTGGTCATGCTTAATGGTTAGCATTAAACTGCTAACGAAGCGCATGTGAAGCCATGCATACATGACATTTATTACATTAAACAACAACACCCGGGTGCTGCTTAGAGCAAGACACTGATCCCTTGTTGGATAATGCATAATTACCCCAGACGTTGTAAAACTGGTACAGAGACACACACATTTGCACACACACACACACACACTAACACACGCAGGAGTCAACTTTACATAAGCACAGAGACACGTGCGTACGTGGCCACTGCATTAGAATCATTTATAAACAAAAATAGGTCACAATGTGTCACACACCCACACACTCAGTCTTCATGAAGATGCTTTGATATAATGCATATTTATATATATATATATATATATATATATATATATATATTTATTTATTTATTTATTTATTTTATATACTGTAAGTATTTCTGAATAGCAGATTAAGTGTGTTTTTATCCACAACACACACACACACACCTCTCAAGGGAAGCACACTCTGTTTCTATACTAATTATACATTTGCCTAAACATTCACATTGCAGTTGAGTATATGTTTAATTATTTTTTTGTAAGAAGTCAGGCTCAACATTTACTGTATTAACAAATGTATGATCTTAATTTAACCCGCATGTTATTAAGCACACATTGGAATACATTAATATTTATTGTAAAGTGCTACGTCGCTATATATAAATGAAATATATAAATTATTTAATAGAATAACGTGTCTGTTTGAGACAATGAGTTGATGAGATACTGCATTATGAGTTGGAAAGTTTAGAATTGCTTTAGAATTTGTTTTAATGTCCATAACTTTTTATTGTTCCCATTCTTCCTCAAAAAACTGCATTTAAAGATGAACATAGATGCATGTTGCTAAGTCGTAAACATTGTTTTGTTATCAAAAGGATCCAAAGCCAGCAGTCACGCTAGGAGTTAAAGAGATCCCTTTTTCTTTGTATGCCTTTGGGCTACAGTGATAGTGATCTCCTGCTGAGATGGAATTAGCCGTAAACTCATTTGCAGTGCCATGACCCGGATTATGGCAAAGGTGGGTCATGGCAGATATGACATTGTCCTTATTAATATTCAATAAAACAATGGAGGATGATACGCTGGAAAATCAAAGGCTCAGCAGGTGGGGACTCGTCTAAGTTCTGTTAGCATTGAAAAAAGATAAAAGGATTACCGTGGTGATTATCACTATGGCCACTGCAAAAACTACTGAAACAACAAAGCAAATGAATCAACTTCAAGCCATCCATGTATTTATGAAAATATAGACCATAAAAGTCCAAACTGGTTGCAGAAATAAGTCAATTGAAGTGCAGTAAATGATAAAAAGAAATTGGTAGTTTCTTCCATCCTTAGAGAAAAAGCTAACTTTTTAAAAAATAGTCGTTTTTTTTATATCCAGCGATCCATCTCATGTGCAAAACAACAAATCCAGAAACTTAGCGTTGTACCTTTTGAAAAAGACAGTTACATGTGCCACCTCCTAAATGAGACAGCGTAAATGACTCTGAGAAAGCCATTGCAGTCAACTCCTGCCTACAATATATTTGTTGACGCTGTTTATTCATTATGAAAGAATCGCTGGATGTTTACGCGAGACAGGAAGATGGGAAAATAAAATAAAAAAGAGAGGTAGCGAAACAGAACGAGTGTGCATAGCATGTGGAGGCCATTATTTTTTGCCGTGCTCCGAGGCTGGGAGAATTAGAAAATATCATTCTGTCAGGGTGATTTGATAGTGCGATGAAAAATGTCAGAAGTGGAGATGACAAATCATGGTGCTGAGGAGAGGGGACTGGGAGACAGGGGATGTCATTTGTCATGAGTGCCATTTGACTGCACCCCTCTCCTCCTCCCTCAACCTCCCTCCCATCTGCCTCCTCTTCCACATCTCACCCTCTCTCTCGCCCCTTCACTCCTCAACTTCCTATTTTACCTCCCCGTAGTCTGCCTGTCTCTCCTTCCCTTTCTCTTTTCGTTGTAAAGATCTATTTGAACCCTCCCGTCTCTCATCTTTCACCATCCTCCCTCTCATGCGCCCGTACTTTGCCAGTCTCTCCCCAATATTACCTCCGTTTCCCACTCACTTGAATTAACAGACAGTATTTCTAACTTTCTAACTAAATTTCAACCATTTCTGACTCAGCACACAAGAAGAAAGGAATCGGATTTATTTATAGGTTTTGTTTTCCCCTCCTTGTGTTCACCTCGTCTTTTCTCCGCTCCTCCCACTACTCCCCTCCTCCCGGAACTCTCTGTTCTCGGTGAATGGCATTCAGTGCAGAGCGCACACACACATACATTAGATTAAGCACACACCCACACACTTCATATCCATAGATACATACTGTACACACATATGTACAGTCAAAATGTCAAGCCCGGTGACATTTCAGCGTCTTATTTTGTGTGCTAACTCTTTCTGATCTTGAAAGAGAGCTTGCTCCATAGACATTGCAATCAATATTTTTTTTGATTTTTACATTTTAAATGTTATAGGCCTCTAGCAAAATCGTCAAAATTGCATGTGGCAACTGAAAGAAGAAGAAAAAAAACATTTGGAATTGATCACAAATCACAAAAATTGGGCTGTACATATTCTGCCGTCCTCCGCACAATGCAACATCATTTGCAGTGATTATTCGGAATACACTTGGAAAATTCAATCCTACTGTACTCCTTTTACTCCCACTGATTGTCTCCATGTCTCCCTCATTGCCCTCAATTCACCCTTTCTCTCCTACAGTACCTCCTGGCCTCCTTCCCTCACCCGTCATTCCCCTCCTTGTTCCCCTCCTCTTCTCCCCTCGTTGGCCCATCAAGCCCCCCCTTCCACTGTAGCCTCAAGGTGCTATGCATCTGTGTGTGTGTGTGTGTGTGTGTGTCAGACATACAGACAGAGAAAGAAGGAGCACACATGTGTGCATGTATTTATGTAGACTGGGGTGTGTGCATGGGTATATATTCCTGTATGTGTTTGTGTGTGTGTGTGCATATACGTGTATGTATGTATGTGTATCTGTATGCATTTTTGCATCAGGAGGGAGGCAGGGGGTGCAGGGGGTGTTAGGGGCAGGGGAGGGGGTTGCTTTGTTGGGTCTGGCCATCCTCAGTGTAGCGTGGTCTGTATCACCGTCCAGCGCCTTAATGCTGGGGTAATTAAGGAACAGCTTCAAGGTTGCATGGACACAAGACAATCCAGGCCTAATGAAGTATCGATCGTCCCGCATAGGGGCCCATGCTTGGACTAAGGCAAGCTGACATTCATTTAGAGCAGGGCCACTGCAGGGAGAGCACACACGCGCGCACACACACACACAGCTCACATCACAAAAGCAGGCTGATGACAATATAAGAGACTCAACGGCACTCGGTTTTAATCACATGGGAAACAATGAAGAGCCTCGTTTAGAGCCGCTGGGTTTATCTGCGTGTGTATATGTGTGTGCATACACACACACACACACACTCACACACACTCACACGTGTGTCTGTGTGTGCCTCCATCTCCCTATCACAGTCTGAACAACCAATAGGAGGCTCAATGCAATCTCCCACTGAAAACAGTACTGATTATACCAATGATGATTATGGTGATAATGATCGTCCTGCCATCAGCCCGGTCATTACTGTCTGTTGTATATAAAGAAAATGTGTCACCTTAAAATCAATGTCATCACCATTTTTTTTATTTTTTTTTATTTTTTCCCAACAGGAGGGTAATAACCCAATTCACATCATCACAACCTATATTTACATTTCCACTTTTTCACATTTAGCAAAGTCTGACAACCACATCCAATGCAACTGAAGCTCCGGCTGCGCGACACGGTGCACATATAGATATTTTTAAATGAATATAGGTGGATATAGATCGGTCAGTGGAGCAGCTCCGGAATTTGACTCGATGTCATCATCATAACTGTGATCTCTTCTTCAATAAAGTTACGTTCACGCCTAAAACAACAAACACATTTTTCAACCTTGCGTTCTGGGCCTTTTTGTCGACAGCGTGAGTGAATCACACTGAGTGAGCAGGTACATTTGAGGTTTCAGAGTCCTGCTCAGGGACACTTTGACCCGACACGTGGCGGCTGCTGGCACAGTGGCCAGAAATCACACAATTTTTTTTGGTTATTTCATGAAATGGTCTCCATTCATATCTGCCATTTCAAAAAATATGACATGTGCTCTTGAAACTTTTCCCATGAAAGCTTAATGTGTGCAGCAGCAGGACTCAGCTGGGGTAATGTACACTGTGTTCTTTGGACTGTACCTTTCACTCACTGATGCATTCTGTCTACTCACAAGCCTACTTATTATATTCCATTAAACAAGTTGCAGCCGTCGAATGTGACTTCACTCCAGTTGCAACAGTGACCGTCAGTCACACACGTTTAATATTCAAACATAATAAGTAAGAAAAACAAAAACACAAGTCTTCAGAAATCCATCAAGCCCTCTGAACTTAACTGACTCCGACTGTGTGCACGTTGTCGTGCACGTGAACACATATATATGAATGGGTGCGCGTGTGTGTTTGTGTGTGTGTGTGTGTGTGTGTGTCCATAGGGTCCACTGTTACAGTTCCCACCTCAGCCAGAGGCTTGGTGATTATGTCTCTGATTGACATATGCTTGGATTCACATCTATTGGCCTACTTCTGCGCTGATTGAAGACTTGACTTCTCATCTCCAGACAACTTTATCAAGGCATTAATGGTCAGACAATCAGACTGACAGACAGAGACAAAAGAATAAAGAGGAGAGAGAGAGACAGAGACACAGGAAGGACTGGTTGAACATGAATGATCTTGATTGTAATGGGTATAAGTGCTGTTTTTCTTGAAAAACCTTGATGCAAAGACCTAAATCTTCCTCTCTCTCTCTCTCTCTCTCTCTCTGTGTGTGTGTTTCTCACTCACACACACACATACACTTTCCTAAACCATGGGAAAAAAAAAAAAAATCTATGAGCATAACTTTGCCATTATAACATTCATAATTGCCCAAAAACTGCACTGCTTGCACTCTTTACTCCCACGACAATAGAGCTACATGTTCAGCGCCTATTATTTCTCGTCCTTGTATTCAAATGTATTTAAATGAGAGATGTTTAGATCCACTCTGCGCTGGCAAAACAGTCTAATGCTGAGGGCTGCGCAGAGATGGGGCACCGCTGTCCAACTTATATCTATATCCATGATTTTGAGGACATAACCCCACTCTCACCCCCGCAGTCCAAGCAACTTTTAAACCTGCAGTTAAAGCGCTGACTTCACATTACTATGCTACCCCCCCCCCCCCCTCCCCCTCCCTTGATCTGGCGGCGTACTGTGAATTTTTGAGCAACGCCAAAATGCTCTCATTTTAACTGATCGCTCCAATCATATGCAAATGTGGCAGGCAGGTGGGGGGATATCTTTCAGCGGTAATTGGCGGTTTTCTAATGGAGACTTCGGGTGTCAGTTGGAAATATGTTTTAAGCCTTAATGAGTTTTGACGGGTCAGATCAGAAAGCGCCTGGCGCGCAACTGAGTGTACGTGTGTGTGTGTGTGTGTGTCTACACTGCCACGCCGAACCTGATGCATTTTTAAACAGCACCAATTACCCCACATAGTGAGTTTTACTGAAACATTTTTATTGTGTAATACCCGTCACGTATAGAGACATCAGCATTCATTAAACTCACAGTCACAGCCAGGTGATATCCAAGGTAATTCAGAACAAAAGGGGAGAGCGACTCAAAATGGATGCTAAATGCAACTGACTCGGGAGGGTCAAATATAACCTTTCATATGATAATGACATACACTCACGCCAACTTCATAAAACTCATTTCAGATGTTTCATAAAAATGTAAAATAAAATAACAAAGGATACTGGATCAGAGTGTTTTAAAAAGCGAGTAGCAGTTTTATGTTTCGGGATAAAAGAAAA
Organism: Bovichtus diacanthus; assembly: GCA_943590825.1. Taxonomy (NCBI): domain Eukaryota; kingdom Metazoa; phylum Chordata; class Actinopteri; order Perciformes; family Bovichtidae; genus Bovichtus; species Bovichtus diacanthus. Next base: position 1,144,475 of record CALSBV010012432.1, read on the forward strand.
AGGTGCATTAGGGGAGAAAAAACATTACACAGCTGCACATAATGATAGGACTGTTATCATACGTGCCATGGATGCGTAAAATACTCAGCCCGGCTGGAATGCATTGATTCTAATATATTTGTCTGATTCTGTCCCTTAAGTTAAGCATCCATAGACGAACCGTCGCACAAGTTTTTCCAAAAAACATTCAGCAGTTATTCATTTTGCATTGGTCAAAATGCAGGGACACCGAAATCTCCCATTAATATGCATGTGTCTCTATCCCCGCAATTTACAAAGCAACTTATCATTTTGCCCGGCAATAAAAGTGTAGCAGAGGCAACAGATTGCTTTGACACTCCAAGTGGTTTTAGATTTATTGTGCATAATAAACACATGAGCAGGTTTTGAATGAAATCATCCAATGCATCTACATCTAGTTTTACTTTTATCTGTAGTGGGTGCATGTATAAACGAATGGCTGAGTAGACGGCGGTACTTCTGCACTCTGATAGATCGTAAATCATGTGAATTATAAATCACAGTTTGTTTGGACGTACAGGAGGGGGGGTTGAGGAGTGAAACTGCTGTCCAGTTTATAAAAGTGTGCATTAATAAGAGATGCCCTCCTGGGTGGTCGTAAATATGGAAACATGAGGTGGCAGCTGAGGATTTGAGTTTGCAGAATCCGATGACGAGGGAGCGGGTGCTAAAGTTTCGTCTAGTGGCGTCACTTAAAAAGGACAACATAAAACATTATAGTCTTTGATGCCGAATCAGTATTTGTGACGAGCCGCCGCTCGTTCACAAAGCTGCACTCCAGGGAGCGAGGGAACGACAAGGTGACTTAGTGGACTCGAAGACTGTTAAGTCAAGTGTCATTGAATTCTGAGAGTAATAATGTCATATGACGTGTTCAGAGTGGTCATTTCCTTTTAAAAGTCACATTGACAGTCTCTCAGTTCACCATCAGTAGGACGGGGTTGGTTCTCTTGTCAATGCACGTGTCTCAGCATTTCATTTTAAGAGAGAATTTAAGAGAGAATAAAAAGTAAAAAGGTGTGTTCTCCCTAACTACTGCAACATGACAGTTCTGTGCTCTGCAATGACGACGCGTAAAAAACAGCAAGAGAAAAAAAATGTATGAAAAAAAAAAAGCTTTAGCTTGGCTCATTTAATTCGACTTTGTAAATATATTCAAATGAGAGATCTGTAAAACCTCCATCACTGAGGCCTGAACTTCATTATGACACTGTTGTCGTGATTTGAATTGTACGTCACTGACTTTAAATCAATAACTGCTTAAGATTATCCCTAAAGTTTACGGAGGAACGCAATATCACTGGACGCTGCAGCGTGCAATCAAGGCTTTCTGTGCAACCGAAGAGTTAAAAAAAAGAATGTATTTAGCAGTACTTTGCTAAACAAACCTCCATGTCAATTTATGCCATGTGGAAAAAAAGTAGGACAGCATAATCCTTTAGCACAAACCCAATCTGGGAGATCTGAAGAGTACGTGATTAATTCTTTGGTATTAATCATGTAATTCTTTCATATAAAACAAAGCTTAAGCCTTATTTGCTAAGATATTTGACCTTGGCGGAGAGTTAAGACATTACAGCTTGGATTTAAAATGCATCTAAAGATTAAAAATGATGGTTGACTATTACTGAAGATTATAAACCCAAGGAAAATTGCTTTTTCATTTTGAAACAAAACTGAGGGAGCTGCGGGGTCAGGCGGTATTTGAGGTGACGACTTGAACTAGGATACTGCGTTGTTTCCTGCCGGATGGGAAGTTTAGATGGAAGACGCAACACATTCCTGTGTTGTTTTCATTTTTTTTTTTTTTTCCTTTTTCATAATTTGCCCCACACATTTCGCTTTTATACCCAGGCATAGAAATTAAAGTAATACCCTTGTAAGAGAAACAAGATTTGTTCTAAATTTATGCTTCACTGCTTGAGGCTACTCGGCACCTCAGACACACAGAGTTTATTTGATCTCTGCTCGTTGAGGGGAAAAAATCCTTTATGACTATCAAATGTGTCTCACTCTTTCCCCGCGAATCTTGTTTACCGATGCTGCCGTGTGTTTATCTGTGAATGAAAATGACTCTGGAGACACCATGCACTCCTTTGCCCCAACAACAACACATATTTCTTTCATTTCATGGTCTTTACAGAGAGTGGGAAAAAAAAAGTGAAGTGAAAGTACAAGGTCGTTTTCAAAGACATCGGTTTTATAATTCATGCTGAAGTTATATGCGGGTCTTCAACTTGAACCAGAGGCCTCGCAAAAAAATGTTTTATTTAGATTCATTGGTCAAACAGTTCATGTCTTGGGGGTCCCTTCAATAGGAACCCCTGTTTTCTATTCATATAAGTAGAAATAATCATCAAATAAGTAAACAACGTCCCTCAGTACAAGAAACTCAAAAGCTTTTGTGCAGGTTATGCAACAGTCAATAATTTCATTGCTATTGAACGCCCACACACTGCACCACGCACTCATTATAACTTGCCTGTGATCAGTCCTATGTTGCATAATCCACGCACAAAAACACACACACGCATAATCCATTTTACTTTAATAACATCTTCACTGAAACATTTATAAAATGGCTGACAGCATACTGGTTTTATAAAATGTTTCTCATTTATCCATTTCATGACGTTAATTCTTTGACTTAATGTAACTTTTTTTCTTGGATTCTTACAAATAAATTCTTAGTTGATGTGCCCCTCGACAATATGACACATGGTTCTTTTTTAGTGTGTCTTCGCCGATGGTTATAGTAACTACACAAAAACAGCCACGATGTCAAGGTTAGGGTTAAAAAAAAATAATAATTTCAAAAGTTTGGTATCTAAACATCACTAAAATGAATGTTGCGTCTCAGAAGGAATACCCTGATACGACGCAAAAATAATATTGTTGTCTTCAGCAGGTTATTGCAAATTAAAAAAGCAAACTAAAGCTAAACGATTAGTGAAAGTTTATTTTTGTGTTTCGGTGGCAAACAGACAATTTACCATTTCATTTGAAGACGCATCTGGTTTCATTCGTCTTGATTCAAGTGGGACCTTTGGACCGGTGCACTGGGAGCTCATATGAAATAACTGTTGGGTTATGGTAGGGTGATTATTTGTACTTATTATTTGGATTGCAGATTAAATAACTGCATGTTAACATGAAGAGGTTAGATTTGGCTCTGCATTCAGACGATGAGTTTGATAATGACAGATAAACCACAGAATATCGACGTTATTATAGTGTTCCTCCATCTCTTAGGGAGTCAGGGCTGTAAACAGAAGGATTAAAGATTATGTCGGCTGGTAATAGGGCTCCACTTCAAGATATCACTGTGAAACAACACTTAACATATAAGTTGCCAACTTTCCATCCAAATAATGAAACCTTGTTTGTCTGTTTTTGCAAATCAAATCTATCCCATTAATTTCTGCTGATTGCAACTTAGCTCCCAAAGTCTTGCTTCTCTCAGATGTTGGGGGTGGACTTTGAAGGATGGGGCATTTTGCGGTGTAAAAAAAGCGGGGCCTGGCCTCTGAGCCACGGATGAGCCCAGGGGACAGCTCGACACGACATGCACAAACAACTTGTGTTAACCTTGTGGCTCTGGGCAAAAGGCCTTCAAGGTGTATGCAAAAGCCGCGCGCACGGCTCAAAAAGAAGGGTCTGCTTTTGAAGTGAAGTGCGTGTGTGTGTGTGAGTGTATGTGTGTGAGTGTGTGTGTGTGTGTGTGTGTGTGTGTGCATTTTTCAAAAGCAACCAAGGATACCCATAGGCCTGAATTCTATGAAGCTCTTTGATATGGGGGTCTCAGGGTGTTTATAATTACAAACAAACCCGATCATGATTAAAACATTGCTACAGAGGTGGCCAGGGAGAACTGATCTGACCCAGTGTGTGGGTGCGGTGCTGTGTGTACCTACAGTATGTGTGTGCAGGAGCTCGGCATCGCAGCAACAGGGGTGGCCTTAGATCTCGTGTTGACATCATCAACTGTCGCCAATGTGAAGGCGAGCCGTAATGACATGCGATCAACATGTCACACCTGGAGGGCTGACAGCCAACAGCGCTCATGTCTCTCAGCATGTATATTATGCGCGCGCGTGTGTGTGTGTGTGGGTGTGGGCACGTGTGTCTGTGTGTGTTTTCATCATGGCCATGTTTCAAACAGAGCATGTTTCAAAGGGAAGACTAATCCTCAGAAATGAGGCATGAGATCAATATTCCCATGTTTAATTGGATGCCGACTGATTTGGCTCAGAAATAGTCGGCACGACATCCCTCTGTCATGGCAATATAGGCCCGCATGTCTGCCAATTTGAGTCTTGAGGAAAGCGTGTAGGAAAAAGTGAGACAGGCAGACGGACAGACAGACGGAGAAAGTAAAAAGAGTGGAATTGGGACTTGACTTCAAAGTGTTAGGACGTTATGATTGCTCCAGCCATTTAAGGAGTGGTTGGGGAGAGAGGAAAACCTCGGGGGGTCGTCCCATCATCATATGCCCCACTTGCCGCTGTGATTTGGTGATTTTTGTCCGGAAGCCATGTTTTGAGAGGAGCAGGAGGGAGTTGGGGAGGGGAGGGGGCATGAAGGGGCTGAAGAGAAAAGGAGGGGAGGAAGACAAGGACAGCAGGAAAAGAAGATGGGTGGGGTGGGGTGGGGAGGGGAGGGGTGTCCAGGACCTCTGTCAAATGGTTGAGGTGTTACCATGGCGACAGTAATGAAGGGTCTCAGGACACCCTCGGGGGATGGAGGAGGAGGGGCCTGGGCAGCGGTGGAGGAGGGAGAAGGGAGAGTGATGGTAAAGAGTAGGGGGGGGGGGGGGGGAAAATTGAAAGCGGGGGGGGGGGAAAAAAAAGGGGGCCGGCGGGCTTTTTTTTTTTTTTTTTTTTTTTTTTTTTTCGCTCAGACAAACTGACTATGTTGACACACATTATGCCACAATGCTGTCATGGAAATGTAGTCTATGAAGTGTTGTTAACATTCACAAATCACATAATTCTGCGTAAACTGTTCAGAAAAAGCACAACGCTGGTGACCTTGCAGGGTCGTCTATATTGCATTTGTCACGGCAAACGGAATAAAAATCTCCCGAATAGTTATTTTTGAGCAAAAAAAAAAAAAAGTAATCATGTGTATGTATGTGTCAATATGTTTGGACTAAAACTGGATTAATCAGAATCAGAATCAGAATCAGAAAACCTTTATTCGTCCCACAGCGGGGAAATTTACAGCATTAAGTTTTAGTTTATACATTTTTTTTTTTTACAATCTATCATCCCACGTTAGATTTCCTGTATGTAACAAACATCGGAGGTAGAAGACAACAAATACTCGACACAATTTCCACCTGCAGATAATCAGTTCATAGCAACGTTTGGCATTTAAAATCTGAACCGTGTCTCTTTCTGTCATAGCCAGCTCCCAAGAAAGGAAAAAAATAAATGTTTTTATATCCAGCCATCACTAGAAGCACTGACTTCATTTTTGCAATCAAGACCAAATGTTAGTCTCAAAGAATTCTAAGACTTTATGGTCAGGAACCTTTGTGCCTTCACGACCTTCCCCTCCAGTACATCCTTTCACACCTCCTCCTGTTCACACACCTGTTTCTTATCTTATAATCTTACTTTGTTTTCAAGGCCCTCCACCTTTGCACACTTCACTATCGTTTCTACGTTCACATTAAGTATTGGTTGTTTACTTAATCCCTAAAATGTAAAATGATGAGCAACAGTATGGCCAATTAACAATTATTTTAAATTTTTTTTTAAAGTTTCATTGAGTTTCACAAGTTGCTAGCTATGCTTGCGTAGGCACAAAGAGACATGCAGTCGAAAAATGTACAGCACAATCGTGAGACAGGCACACAATCACACAGCTCGCACTGCTAAGCGTTAGGCAGCTCTTAAAAAGAATCAGATACAGTATGTTCAGTATGTTAATAATGCATGGAAACTGTCTATCGGTTCCATGAACTCTGGCTTGGGAGTTAAATGGGCCGTGGTCCTGCTGCTGGTGAGTTCCCACACGTCGAGAGTAGTAATACGTTTTAATGAGCCTGCTTCTCAGGGTGAGAGACTAAACTTCTAATTCTGGCGTGGGCTGAAAAAGATGAAGGAGCTCTGGCTTAAAATAAGCATGACTTCTCCAATCCAGGGTGGCCCGCAAATTCATTTTACAGAGCGGCACATGTCTGGGAAAATGACCCCAGTTTAATATACTAAGCATGTTTGTTAGATCAAACAGCGCCCAGTGAAGTTTAACAGCTATTCTTACTTTACCATGTGTTTTGTCATTATAGCCAACGCTAACGATCTAAAATGTATATTTTGTTATTTCATCCATTGATCTGTTGTTCTAATGAATGCATTTCTATATATTTCTAAAATATATAAGTTTCGCTTACTGTCTCCAGAGTGATCATTTATAAAGATGATCAACAGAAAAACAAAAGATGATCAACGGAAAAACAAAAGACTAACTAAGATCATGATCAGGACAGACGTACTGTGGTTTTATAATGAATGCATACAACTCTGATTTATAATTTACACTTTCAACTGCAACACGCTTTTGATCAGCACGCCTGTAGAGGGAGATTAAAGCCTCTAGCTTACAAACATTGCATTTTATGATTAGTAATGTGCTCAAGTATCTCTGTTCGGAGCATAAACCAAACAAATAGATGTTAAATAACACCAAAAAGCACGTTTTCATTTGAAGGAAAAAAAAAAACATGCTGTTGGGATAATATGCATTTTTTTTTTAAATGTATATACTATAATCAGATGTGCATTTAATGCTGCATGTAAAGCCTTCTAAGAGCCAATAATCTTGCCCTGGAGGTGATCTTTAGCTGATCTTGAGCTGATCTCGCTGTGTGGTCTCAGTAAAATCTAAACAGACCACACGGCTCTCTGCAGCCTGAGATCCCTCATCGCTCATCGATAGAGTGATCAATACGTGGACATGTGGGTATTGACTAGGGTAATGATGATAGCTGCACAACCGCAGAGCCACATACACATGCACGCACATTCACACACACACACGTATGGAAATAGGGTACAAACACACACACACACACATACCTCAGACTGGCTCACACGCATACGCAGTCTTACAAAAATGATCTCAAAAGGCAAATTGGGACCAGAGATGGACTTGAGCTGAAGGAAAAGGGAGTGTGTGTGTGTGCGTTTGTCTGCCTGAGGAAGTGTGTATGAACTGTGCGTGTGCAGGTACAGTATGTGTGCTCGTGTGTGTGTGTGTGTGTGTGTGTGTGTCATAACAAATAAACAGCACTCCTCTTGTCAATGGTTATTATAGACTTTCTAAAGCACCCCTTTATTTGCTCTATAGTGACCCTGACATGGCAGTGAGTGACATTCATCGACTAGCTGACCCAGACTGACTCAGACCATAAGACAGACAATTTGGCTCCATCAGTCACTTTTTTTTTTCCCAGCTTTAAAATGACTTCAATTGCAATTAACAATAGAATTCCCCAAACAGAAAGAATATATTCCTGCTGCTTTTTTTTTTTAGGAGTCCATTTACAGTAAAACTGTTGGCCTCGACTTTGAGTTTGGACCAAAAAAATGGGTCACGGGTCTGTTTTTTTGGCAAGTCCCCACTGGAAGAAAGAAGCAATATATTTTAATGAGCCCCGGCCCTGTGATAAAAGATTAAATTACTCATTTGTGTTCTGAAAAAAAGTGTAGAGACCTGTCTGCTCAGACAGGGTCAAATAGGATTGAGTTTTAGAGGGGTGTTTTATCCCACTCGGCGCACTGGACCAAAAAAGACCGACGCTTCTGTCACTATCCAGTGAAGAGGTATACTGTTCTCCTTCAACGGTGGAATTCAATTAAACAGTTAGCTAAACTCTTTCGTCACTACTCCTCCAATGAGCAGGCTTTTGTGGCGACGGGCAAATGAAGGAGTCCAAATCACTTTTCCATTCAGGTTAAAACAAGAAAAATCAAAAAAAAAAAAAAAAAGGAAAGGATTTGAAAACAGTATTTCACCCTGCTGTGGGAAAAAAAAAAAAAAAAAAAAGAAATCTGGTAAACATCAAAATTATTTGTAAGGTGCAAATGGTGTGCACTGATCACCAATCAGAAAATGCCCTCGCGGCCAAAAGGAGGGCACCTAATTCATTAAAATAATCTTGGCATGTCTTCATGTTGGTTTGAGCACTGACACACATCAAGGCATTGTTCAGGGAGGCCCAATAAAAGCAACACTGACTTAACAGGCAATTGTGTCTGTCTTGCTGCGAGCGCACTCTTAGTCACGGACAGTGAGTTTATTGGGCGGATCAGTGTCAGGAGCACATGCACACATACACACACACACACACGCATACACGCACACACATATACCGGCTTTAATAAGCCCACACTTTAATTTAGGCCCCGTCACTACAATGAGGCTTCCAACATCAGACAGCAAATTGTTCTTGTTCAATGAAAAAAAAAAAAAAAAACATCCTGTCTTCTTGTCTGGAAAGAAAGACTGGCGGACAAAACAAAAGGAGGAGGAGTGAGGGGGGGGGGAGGCAGTGAGTGTGCAGCCATGTGTGTGTGTGTGTGGATTTGTACATGTGTCTGTGTGTGTGTATGTATGCAAGCAGGCCCGTGTACAGAGCAGGGACAGGGAGCTGCGTGCGCTTCCACCACCTTGCACACCTGGTGCTCCTGCTTTTTTATGTACGCACGTGTGTTTCTGTGTGCATATGTGTGTACTTGTGCATGAGCGGGTTTCAAACTATCAGGCGGGTGTGTGAGAGTACTCCAGGCAGGAGTGTGTGTGGGTGTGTGTGTGTGGGTGTGGGGGGGGTGTTCAATGTCTCTACAGCCTCTTGAATATGTTCAGTTAAATAAGCCGATTGTTCTTTAAAAGCTTAATCAAACCCTAATTAGCATAGCTGTAATTGCACTTGCCTCGCGGCTGTGGCCCATTGACATGGATTCCCATGTTAATTATTGTAATTGCCTCACTAATGCTATGAATACTTCAAAGTTATGCAAATTGTGATGATGAGTAATCCACCAAGTGTTTGAAATGGCTGTCATCACACACACACACACACACACACACACAGTTGTTGGATATGTTTCTTTCTGATGGTAACACCGACATGGACACACAGGTGAAGATATTATACACACAGAGACATACTTAACACGTGTACACTAACACACACACACGCACACACAGGCATTAACATTAAGTAACACCCCCCCCCCCCCCCCCCCCAGCCTACACACCATCCAACTCTCAGATCAAAGTGCTAAATCATAAAGATGAGAAGCTCTCAAAGAGTCTAACACTTCAAGCAGGGTGGTGGTTGTATTAGTACAAAGAATTAATGAGGGCGCACAAATACATTCACCCTCTCACTCACAAAGTCACACACACACACACACACACACACACGCACACACCATGGCATGTCGGACTATTCTATGGACTAATTACCCTTGGTTCATCTCTCTCATCTCTCTTACACCCACACTCCCTCACACGCACACACACACACACACACACACACACACACACACACACACATCAATGAAGGCCTGTTGACTGCTGTAATCCCATGCTAATACTCCAGGGAGTCAAATCAATGTGACCCCACAGTCTTTGTGCATAAAGAGGCGCTATAATGAGGTTGGTGTTGGAACGTGTGCACACACACAAACACTTGGTGTTGTATAAAGCTTGATCTCTCTCTCTCTCTCTCCCTCTCTCTGTCTCTCTCTCTCTCTCTCTCTCTCTCTCTCTCTCTCTCTCTCTCTCTCTCTCTCTCAAAGTGAAGATTAATCACTCGGTAAATGAAGGGTCTCTATAAAAGTGTGTGTTCACGTAGAGCAAAGAGAAAATGTAAGATGTCTATTTGCAAAATATAACAAATGTCAACAGTGTGCAGATGCAAGCGTTGTGTGTGGCCGTCACAGACAGACACTATCATATCTACTTCGGGAGGGGGGGGTTGGAGGGGCGGAGAGGGTCTCCTTGATATCTTTTGAAATCATTTGAGATCAAATATTTTATTTTGAACATTTTTGAAATAGCATGTGACTTAATTCCAGATCAGATTTGTATTCATACTTGCTCAATGGAACACAAAGTTAAAAGCTCTGAAAACAAGGCCGACGTTTCTTCACTTGTGGAGCTATTTCTGTTTGAAACGCATTCATATTTAAACTGAAATGCATTTGCCGTCCAATCTCAAAAGCTCCATGTTATATACGTTCAAGTGCAATTTTTTTTAAGCACACATTCAAATGGGCCAAGTATAGCCAAGCATATTTGCATAATGTGCACTGTACACTTCTGCAGCCATTTGGGCGCTTTTAAGTACAATATCTCAGACCTGCTTGGAATGAATGGTTAAACTAGGGACCAAAAGGCCATGTACGCCTTCATTCATCAAAACTACAGTAGGAGTAGTGCCTACAATAACTACCAGATGACTTAAAGTTTTGTTATAGCTGTATATACACGGTAGCATACCACAGTACATTGCTCAATGAACTTTCAATGAACCGCTTCTTTATCACGGCACTTCACGCAACCATAGGGATTCCTCAATCGTGCGTGCTAACCTATGTATTGTCATGATTGTAAGTCGCTCTGAATAACAGCAGCAGCAGCAAATGAATCCAAAAATGTGTAAACGTGTTTCGGCGGAGACGCTTGCTTTGGTGTTGATGGACACACGCATATATCCGCTACACACGCGCAGTCATATGCATACACAGACACATGCATCAGCCACTCACACACACACACACACACACACACACACACATAGTGACACAGTCCACACGGACAGCTCCCAGGAGAGTGCCACTACAACGTCCACCACTTTATTATTGGTCAATTTGGAGGCTTCTTTCACAGGGGTGACATGGCTTAGGAGATGTCACAGCCCAACCAATCAATACCACTCTGAAAAGCTCAGGACCCACAGACACAGTGTGTGGTTGTGCGTGCGCGTGTGCGTGTGCGCGCGTGTGTGTGAGTTGCTGAAAGCTGCAGCAGCTGCGGCTGGACTCTACCCTTCTGACCTGTTTACCGGACAGTAATTACATGGGAAGAGACGTCCGTCCAGCTCCTGCTGACCAGCTCGACTAATGAAGTAAAACACAGACAGATAGGGCAGACAGGAAGACACGAAGGACTGAGATGGATAGACAGAGATATAAACAAACAGATGGACAGATATATGGATATTTATATATATATATATATAAATATAAATAGATAGTATCTGTTTCCTTGTGCTACCAGTGCTTTGTTTCATATTTGTGTTTGTGTGCCTGCAGGTCTGTGTGTCTGCATATACATGAACGTGTGCATGTGCATGCGTGCACGCCCTGCACATACCTATATGCCGCTTTGTTTTGCCATTGCCTGTGGCAGGATAGGCCTGACTAGTGGATGAACAAGCATCACAGCGTGTTAGCAATCCCATGCGCGAGTTTGCCTGACAAACCTATTGATTCTATGGATTTCCACCCAAAGTTGTGATAATGATACATCATGGGCGGCTTTGGCAGAACAGACTGCTGGGAGAAGAGGTGGCAAAGCAATTTGCAGCTGTAAAGACTGAAGGGGGGACTCTGATTACTAATACCCCAACGAAACAAAAAGAGAAGGAGAAATATATCCCTCCATGTCTCTGTCCATCCCTCTATCCCTCTCTCCTTGGGTGTCTTGTTTCCTGGTGCGTCGATATGGATGTATGAATTTGTTACAGATGGATCCGGCACAATGGATTGGCTTTGCTGCTTTGTTAAGGATAAGGGGTGCGCAGGCATCATAGACTTTGCTGTGTTTAGCGTGTGAGCAGCAAGAATGGAGCTCATAGATAAACCCATTGTACGTATGTGTGGCAGGTTTTTTTTTTTTTTTCCAGGCTCAGAGCATCTTATCTTAGCAGCTAAGTCCCGAGGTGTTTTGTAATATTAAAACTATATTTCATTTTTCTGGCTGAAAGGTATTTTAAATAAATGCACGAGTTTGTCTTTTCACAGCACACAGGTGTACAGTGCTGCACATCAGCTGTAAGATTTAACAGCAAATACTTTGATGAGTTGTAGATTCCATAGTGGTGCAAGACGTTCAGTGTAGCAAAGCACGCTCCTTTAGGATATTGAGATGAAGGTTTCCAGGTGTTACACAATGTGGGCTGCAACTTTAAGGTCAATGCCGTGTACTTTATGTATGTCTGTATCTCAGTTGGCTGGCATGTATAAAACAGAGGCAGTTGTGCTTCAGTCGGGGCAGGTTATTTTCGATTTTATAACTTCATTCTGAGAAAAACCTTACAGTATCGAACATAATCCCCACGAGTGAAAGTATACCCGAACGACTTTTAATTCAGAGTTCCTGAACAAAAATAACTATCTTTTAAGCCTCTTAAAAATGCTGAAAAATTAGATTTGTGATGCGCCAGTGCAAAAACACAAGTTTGCATGAAAGGCAATAATTTATGGCCCATATTTCACTCTGATTAAAAACCTAAGCAGCGATTATAGTGACTACTCAGCAATCTTCTCTGACATCAAGGCATGTTTTTTCCTCATTCTAATCCACTACATTATAATTATTCAGTCATTTCAACTTTCATAGGGGAAAAATAATCATCTTTTGGTTATGCAAATGATTGGGCCGCTGAAAAGGCCTTCTTTGGCAGATGGCTGGTATTTAAAATGGGGTATGTGGTCATTTGGGTATTTCTGTCATAAGATAGATCTTTGATTTAATGAAAAAGGGGCTTAGGCTCATTCTGAGGAACATACAATACAATTACTTTATAACCACAATCTATGATTATAGTAAGTATATTGTCTGTGTGTGTGCATGTGTGCATCTGTGTGGCTGTAAAGTTCTGCTACATTTTATTCAGCCCTCGGTGACCCACTTACACATGCTTAATCACAATTTGCTTAGTATCTGATTGCAATTATTGATGTACCTTGTTATTCATTAATCCTAAATTACTCCTGCGAGTGTCTCTGCGATTTACTGTAAAACAGATTGTGTGGAAGAATTGCTAACTGCAAACCAGCACTTGTGTCTTTCAAAAAGCTCTTTTGCCAGACAATTGCATTTAAATTTTCATATTATTTCCAAAATGATGAAGCGAAAAAAGGTTACGGACAAGCTAATGATCGTTAGATTGTTGTGAGGTGCAAAAATGGTGTCCGTCTTTTTTAACTGTCTGATAGAGACTGATACTCCCCTGTTTTAGCTGTTTTTTCCGCTCGTTTATTTATTCCTCAGTCATAAAAGAACACACAGTCTCCAGCCCCTTTGTCTTTAAAAGAGAGTGTCTAGCTGCCAGTTGGTTATCCAATCCCCAGCCGTTACGGCCAAATCAGGATAATAACACCTCCCTTTAAACCAAATGACCGCAGCGTGGGACTGCCAGCTAAAATTAATTCCACCTCTGACCAGAGGCGAGAATACCCCACTGCTTAACCCCCTCCACACACTCACACACACCCACAAACACACACACACACTTAAGCTCTTACACACACAAACACACACACACACACTTAAGCACTTACACGCACACGCAGGCTGATGCATGCATGCGCACAAGCGCACATACTGAATATGGAGTAGTCCTTATTTGCTCTCGCTGCTCACTATTCAGTCTTGATCACAAGCCTGTCAGCAGACATTAAGCTGCAGCATTTGGCCAAACTATCGTGCATTTAAGCAAAGCGTTCCCCGTTTTTCCACCGTGCTCCATAATCTAACGCTGAACTTTGAAATTAGAAAAATAACGGTTACAAAAAGTTACAAATTGCATGCAAATCAGGGAGACAAGCTAAATCTGGCCCTCTTTTGTCTTTTAAAGACGTCAAGTGATCAAGACGAGACGCAGAAAAAGGTAGTTTGTCATCTCTTTGATTAGCCTTTAAATAGACCGTTAAGACTGTTTTACAGGGACATAACTTCGCCAGAATGGAAACTTTTAATTGCCCCAAAACTTCCATATTTGAACACTATTTATACAATGCATAAACCATATAAAAAGCAACACATAATATTCCATGAGGAGGTACTGTATGCTGCTGCTGCTCTGCACGTAGGCTGTTAAAATGTGTAAGTTTGGAACACTTGATACCACAGCATTAGCTCCCCTCTCCAGCAATATTGATTTACAACATCGATATAGGCTGGCTCCCTCCTAATACATTTAAACTCTAAAAACAGCAATATGTCACAGCTACTTGACTGTGATTCTTCAAAATAAACACTATGTTCTAAAAACACTGCATGATGCGTGTCTGTTAAGACCCTTGGGTTTTGTTTTATTCGGGCTGGTTGTTAAGTGACCTTTTGTTAACTCATATTTAAGTGACATTCGTTCTCCTGTCTCAGGGCACACTTTGTCTTTGTTACCAAGGGGTTGCAACTATTCAAATCCCCGCGTTCTTCATGCTTCACACAACCCGCGAAACCAATGGAAGCTCTGCCGTCTGCGGCCTTCGAGGTGTTTATGCGCAGACAGAGGTAGCAAATGATCAAGATTCATTGCTGTTCATTCGTCTTCACGAAAAACCAGAGGAAAGAAGTCCAGCTGCTGCCAAATTTGATTCCGGGTCCAGTGATTTTCTGATGAAAATATAGAGAGTGCGAGGTGACTTTTAAGATCCAAACTTGTTTCATACACATGGATCTATATACAATTAGACGCCCGTAGCCCCAAATGGAATTATCATACTGTATGCTGTGTCGGGCTGATGGTTATCTCAGTCGGGCCGTGAGTGTGAGTGCGTGTGTGTGTGTGTGTGTGTGTGTGTGTTGTTTCTAGGGCAAGTCTAAACTCTGTCATGTTGATTAGCTGTAGGTGTTAACACACTAGATACTGCCTCATCCCATTCTCGTCCTGACTGATCAATGTCACTCTCTGTCTGGCTTCTCCTCTTTCTCTTCATCACTCCCTCCACTCTCCCTTCGTATCTCCAGTTTGCATTCGATACATTGGAGCCGTTTTCGCTAATTCTTTTTGTTTCAAGTATTCCAAAAATGTCCAATTCTGCGAGGGGCGCACAAACTGTGCAAAAGGAACATCTTAAGTGTGTAATGTAGGCGTGTGGAAATATCTCCGCCAACAGTTTTGTGAGGAGGTTTCAAGCTTGTTGCTAATTGTTCCTCTGCAGCTGCCAGAGGGTTGTAGCCATGCAGGCATCAACAGATTGCAGGCTCTCAGCTGCCAGCCTCCCACCAACTGCCTTTGTGCCTCTGCCACTTGACATCTCCATTCGCTGTGTGTGATGATGTAAATAATTACACTCAATTAGCACTTAATTAACAATGCTGAAACAAAAGGACAAGTCCCTGGGCGCAGCTTGTCTCCTCTCCGTCTCTCTCTCTCTCCCTCTCTCTCCACACACACACACACACACACATCAGGGAAAACAAAACATGTCAGCTTTTGACAATGTGCCATCTGTCCTCGAGCCAACAGATAGGCTTAGACACACGCACACACAGATACAGCCCCTCAGCGCCCATAAGACATGCAGAAACACTAATCGGGTCCTTAGGCGAACATAATTACAGCTTGCCATGTTAATTACCTAACAATTAGCAGCCATTTCTTCCAAGGGGCAATCAATGAATTAGCTTGTGATTCCCATGTTGCATTTGGCAGACAAGCCCTCCCATTCACACTCTCCTCACTTCTCCCACTTGTACTTTGACACTTTTTCCACACATACTGTACATGTCTAATACATATAGAATAAGCACCTACATGGAGCAGAAAATAGGAATTAATTCAAAATTCGCCCAATTAGTAGTTCGTATCCCGAGGTGGATTGCGCAACCGTTTTTACGCCTTCAGCAAGCAAAGTGGTCAAGAATTTAATTTCTCCTTCTCTATATGCAGCCAACACCTGAGGGCAGCAGTTTAAAATTCATTGTAAAATAGGCTGAGGGGAAAAAAACGTTAAAAAATAATCACAATAGAGGAAATTGAACAAATTGGGTGTCTTGTATTGCTCTGTTTTTGTAATTCCCGCTCGTTATTGAATGAATAATGAGAAAATCTTGCTGCTGTGATGCCAAATATGAATCTTAATGCCAATTTTGATTGGAAACAAATTGGTGAAGCAGGTGCAGTCCTGAGACTAATGATCAATAAAAAAAAAACTCATATTTCATCATTTTTAGAGGACCCAAAAAGCTATCAGTTTGAAAAATGTGCACCCTTTACCAGAGAAATCATCCATCACTGCTCCTATTGAATTTCCCATATTAAAACTCCAATATGGAAGTCATATAGGCTGATAACACAATCAGATTGAAAATCGAGAAAAATTCACCTCCTTCCAATAAATGTATATCACGGATTAGTGCACTTGGATGGTTGCTTCCTCTGTATATATATATATATATATATATGAAAAAAAAAAAAAAGAAAGAATCTGTTGACCTCTGAACAAACGTTGTGCTTTCTCCTGTTGCATTCAAGTCAAGTCGAGCAGCAACAGTCCAACGAAAGCACTCGCCACCAAGCTCTTTTGTGTGCAAACCAACAGCACATTTATAGAACCTCACATTATTTGATGTATATAATTGAATTGCGTCTCTTTCTCTCGCCCTTATAGAGTTTTTTTATTCCTCTCATTACTCTTCATATTGCAGTGGATATTACTTCGGATATTAGAGAGGTACAGATTGGCCTTTAGCTTCTTTTATTACTGAAATCTGAGGCTGGCCACATGCGTAGGTAATTCATTCATCCTGATTGCCGGTTTTATATTTATACGTCAGTACAATATGCCTCTGCCTGCCTGCTGTGGCAGCCTGCTGGTGACATATTATATACCATGAAATCAAGAGATGATTGGCATAGACCTATTTATATACAGTGCATCCTACTAAGTAGGGTTAAAAACATTAGACAACAGTCCAAAACGGATACACACTTTCTTTCTCTCTAAGCATCACCATCACAGACCACAGTGGCCATGCTAGTCCAAGCCACAGACAGCTCTCTAATAGGCCCGGCTGTCTCCTTCTTAATTTGCTGAAATTGCAAAATCAATAGGTGTAGTCGTAGACGCCCGCTCCCTGTTTTAGTGGGAAAAGATAAAGTCTATGGGAAGGCAATCTTCACTTTCAATTTGCTCCCTGTTCAGCATCGAGGCCGAAGTGCTTATCACTCTACTTAAAGAGCCCGTATGCCTGTCTCCTGGTGGGTAGTACTGGTGGACAGGGCTTTCATTAAGTGTACTGGAAAGCTTGGAAAACCCACTAACACACATCACTTTTCCGATCAGCAGAACAGCCCAAATATTATCAGCATTATTAATTGTTGTCTGCTTTCCGAAAGCCTTTCATTTTCTAAACCGGACCACTTTGGAAGTAAAATAATTCTGTCCTCGTTTGCGTCGCGCTCATTTTTTCTTGTCAGGAGATTTTGGATTTGTGGATTAAACCTCTTCTTCTCTCCTATCACTATAGCTGCCCCACCTACAACTATTGCTCGCTGGATGTGAAAACTTTAATGCTTAGTATCTCAAGACTCTTCTGAACTCAGGGAGGGGTCTTCTAATTCCAAGCTCACAGGGATTATGTGACAACATCTCGGCTAAATCCTTTACTCTAAAATCTGTCGCTATGTGTCACTGGAATTGTAGTTTTCCATAAGAGAGCAATCCCAAAATTCAGAGACAGAGTAACCACCTGCACATCTGGGCTGGTGTAAAATGGTTTGGAGTGTTTTTGTGCATGTCTGTACATCAGTGTGGGCTTTCATGCATGCGTTTGTAGATATGGCTCTGCAGATACATGTGAATGCACATTTGCTCTCAGCAGCTCTTGTCAGTCGGATCTTTTGTCTCAGCGAGCCTGCTCGTCCTTTCCTAATCTCCCCTTGATGCTGCATTTACCCATAATCCTTTCTTTCATTAACTGCCCTCCATGTACAGCGCCACCTTTATTGCAGTCTTTCACTTTCTAATTGCAAAGAGACAAGAGCAGGAGGTGGGGGCGGGGTGGGGGGGGGTGGTGTGTGCATTCAGAGCATCTGCATAAGAAGTTGTGTTTGTGGAGGCCAGACCATAATCGAGGGGAAAGGGAAGGACAGAGGGTGTGGGTGGGGTCAGCTTTGTGGTTGATTGCAGAAATAATTTCACATGTTGACGAAAAGAGCTTAAAGAAAAAAATGTTAATCTGGATATTAAGAACATTATATGTCCGAGTTAAGGGGGTCACCACCGTGCCTGCTCTTGGCAGAAAATCCATAGAAATTAGAAACAGGATTTTGATGATGAAGATGAGAAAGGATGAGGGGGGAGGGAGGGAGGGAGGGAGGGAGAGCGAGAGCTGTTAATGTGGGTGCTTGTAGTTCCACCGTTATAAGTACAATCGAACCAATTCGTGGATTTTTCTAATTACTTTGTGACTTCAAAACATTTCTTTTTTTTTTTTTTTTTTTTTTTATAAATCGTGCCACATTATAATACAATAAGCAGATTTACCGGAAGAGAGGAGGAGGGACAGAGAGAGCGAGCAGATACGAGAGAGGACAGGGAAGGGAATAGGAAACGTTTCCAAAACATCCACTGGTGGGTTGCATTTTAAAAATGTTGTTTTTGTGTTGTTAGCACGAAGCAAAAAGAAGCAGAGGGGGTGGAAGGGAGAAAGGGAGGAACGAGGGAGGAGAGAGGTTCAATTTTGAAAACACTCGTACTGATGCATATTTATGACCGTGCGTCATAAATGCACTTTATGATAAGGCAAATAATTCACACTGCGCATCACAGACATCACTTTAACATATTCTATAAGCAGAGTTAAAGACCGCCTTGTTTGCCGTTTCCTATTTCACAATAACCCCTCCAACAATAGCCCCCCTCTCTCCGTCCTCCCCACCTGCTCCCCCCAGCCTGTCTCTCTTCCACCAATGAACGCCGGCTTCAGTGAGGCCCTATACTTGGTTACACACTGGCCCCTATTGGCAGTCTTACCACTTGGCCAGATCTAAAGTGATGCATGCAAATGGGCAGAATTGCATTTCTACAAATGGTCAAGCCATTTATTTCTTTTTTTTTTTTTTTGTAAAATTCAGATTAAAATGGAGCTGCCCAAAAAAATAATTTAGGTCACATTGTTGTTATTGTTATTATGATTATGTTTGTTTTATTTTTTTTATAATTCAGATAAAAAAGAAAGGATCACACGAGAGGAAATGCCACATTAATGTATGAAGAAAAAAAAAAATGACAATTGAATTCTTAAATTTACAGTATACATAATCAAAATTTTACATTTACAAGTCATTTAAAATGAGTTTTCATATTGATTTCTTTTTCTCATGCTGTCGTTTTCTCTTTTTTTTCACCCAGACATAAATATTTGTTCAGGTCTGAGGGAATGTATATCACTGTCAGAAACATGGAAATTGATCTCAACAGTAATATCCCTCAATTAATGTTGGGAGTTCTCTTTTTCCAGGGAGGAACAGTGCGTCAGTACATTTCTGCAGCTAAATACATGATTATACTTAAGCCCCTGTAGTTAGGTGTGCCCAATTTCCACACACTAACACAGAAGGAACACAAGGTCACACACTGAGAGAGTCAGAGCGAAATGGGCAGACATGGAGGACAGAGTGAAAGACGAAGAACTGAATACACTGGGAAGGTGTAGCATGGCCACATTTTTCTTACACTGTTTTGAAAGACTTTCTACAGAGACTGGGCAAAAGCTATTTTACAAACTGGATAACGGATAATCTCCGTGTTGCCTAGGAAGTGTCAAAGATGAGGAGTGATCGCAAAATGACAAAATTGTTCTCTTTACTTTGGTGGACTCGAATTAGCATACAGCCTAAGCATCTTGGAGAATGAGGAGGCAGAAGAGAAATATCTGAAGTTTTACAAATTACATAGAAAAATAACATGCAACCATTTCGATAATTAATCTTCGATCATATTTAAAGAAAGAAATGTGGGGGGGAAAAATGCCAAACAATCTCTGGTTCCATATGAGATGATCTGATAAATGATTCCTCCTCATATATCATTGTAAATTGATATCTTTGCGTTTCGGACCTTTAGCTGACATTTGAAGACGTCACCTTGGGCCCTGCGTAGTAGCGTAGTTATTTTATTTATTTCTTTTCTTTTTTTTAATCGCAATTTTTTGACACTTCAAAGACAAATTGATCAATCAAAAAAAAAATGTTTGGCAGATTAATTGATAAAGGAAATAATTAGGAGTCGCAACGTCAAACTTTAACAGCAGCGGTGAGCAATGTGACAATATGTAGTGTGGGATGATAAAAAATGTGTCAGCTGTTGTGACTTTTGTTTAGATTTAAAGGATTTCTGCTCCAGTGTGATGGAGCGTGTTGATTTTATATGCATTTAATTCACTTGATTAAAACGAAAACAGACAAATATACTGCTACACTACAATATATATACACATCATTATGCAAAATGATATATAGGATACTGTGGTGGGTAAGATTTTCTCTACACTGCTCATACTGAAATAGTCAAGTCTCTAAACCTAAATCAAGAAAACAAAAAGGGTAAAGCTTTTTCCAAAATACTTAAGTTAAAAGAGTGAAGGGAATTTCAAAATCCTCCTGTATAGTATAAGCTCCCTATTCATTATTTTATTTTACTTTGTGGACTTAGAAATACATCTTTTAATTTAATTTTATTTTGCCCGAGTACAACCACAATAATCTAAAAACTAATTTTTTGGTCAAATTTTTTCCTTTTTAGACGTCACATTACAATAAAAAATAATTCTGACTATGGCATTGGAAGGCAGGTGTAAAGCAACTTAGAAATGCAACAAAAGCAGGGCAGAAGTTGTCAAAAAAGGCCTGTCCCCCCCCCACCATGCACGGCAGAGAGATCGCATCTGTCACCGCACACGCAAACGGCACACACACATTTATCCTCAGCTCTTCACACTGAACAAAAACACCAAAATGTATACATCAATACAGCCATATATTTTGTTTGCTCTGACAGCTTTGCCACAGTTACTCTTCCCTATGCAAATGAGCCAACTCTCTCCCACTCCCAATCGTGGTGAAGTGATATGAGCCGCTGAATATAAATGATTGGGAATGATTGATAGACCCTCCCACTCGCCGCCCTCCACAGACAGATAGAAATTCAGACAGACATATGCATCTCTCTCGATCCTTCCTTGCATTTCTCTCCGTCTCTCTCCCTCTCTCCCTCTCTCTCTCTCTGTCTGTCTCACCCCCTCACTTGCTAATCCACTCAGTCACACAGTTATACACATTAAAAACAAGCTAATTGTCAACAAGTTACAAAGCATTAACAGTGCTTAAAATCAGCACTGTGAGCCAGTCAATATTAAAACTCACATACTTAACATCAACCTCGGTTTAGGTTTCAACAAGACTGTAATTAGTGCATTGTTAAAATATTTCCCCGTCCTAATTTATGAGAGAAGGTGCCAGAAAGAAGAAAGATAAGTTGAACGTCAACTCTGTGGACTACAGGATATGACCAGTATACATGAATAAATCAACTCAATGGACCATGAGACTTTTCAATAAGTCACTGCAGCCATTTTAAATCCCTCAAGGTGTCAACTTTCCTCCACGTCGAGCCTTAACGTGGGGAAAGTAACTGCTGAAAAATCCATCTAACTGGTTCTGCGACGTCCCAATTGACAGCACAACTCACCTCACTGTTCAGTGCATCAAAATTGGACTGCAGGTCTACCGTACCTGTGCATGCACTTACTGGGAACTTTCCCTGACAAAGCGGCGAGCTATGAAGAAATAAGACCCGTACTCAAGAGGGCCAAACTCGAGCAGGGGCCTCTTTAAACATACACAAGAATGAGAGTGTGTTTACAATCAGAAAATACCAAAACCGCACGCCTAAGACTGGAAATATACAATGCTGGAGGACAATGAAGAGTGAAAATATAATAAGAGATAAGGCTATAAAAAGGTACATTCGGCATGCCGACGCAGACAAACACCAAATATCTACAAAAGAATGTATTTACCCGACTGTTTCCATCCGTTCCCTTTCCCAAATGCCCGACTGGCCAGGTGTGTGTATGTCAGTGTGTGTGTGAGAGCTACTGTTGGAGGGTCTGTGTGTGATTTCTTTCAGACAGGAGACTGGAAATGGGGTAGAAGCCATTACACTGGGAGAATCACCCAGAGCACCCCGAAATGAGGGGCAGGGGCCTGTCAGCACGCATGGATGTGTGTGTGTGTGTGTGTGTGTGTGTGTGTGTGTGTGTGTGAGTGTGTCTGTGTGTGAGAAGGCAGGGTCCAGCCGGTGACCTTCCTCCAATGAGCCCCCCATGATTTATTTACTGTGCCCTTATCCAACCTCTCCCAGCACACCCACACGGAAAAAAAAAAAACACATGATTTCTAGTATTTCAGTGATAAGGTAGAATCTGCAAATGTGGCTTTTTTTTTTCCCCACTCGGGACAGGACAGCCAGGAGAAAATGGTGTTTGGTGCGAGGAGAACAGATCTGTCACCCTATCTCTGACTGCAGTAGCATCTTATTTTCCCCTCCATTTCTCTGCTCTCTCTGTCCTCTCATTTTAGCTCCTTCTCCAGTGTCTGCCTCTCACCCTTATTCTCCCATCCTCGCCCTCCCTGCGCCTTCCCCTCTCACATTTTGTACCGCCCAGACTGGCGAGTCTAGATGCCATCTCCTGCTTTCCCTCTCTCTCTCTCTCGGTTTCACTCTTTCCTTCTTCTTCTCTCTTTCATTCATTTGTTTCCTGTCTCTCTCACTTTCCTTCCCTCTGTCTCTCTACGCGAGGGGGGTGGGGTTTAGCTGTCGCGGAGCGAGATGAATTTCTGATTGCTGTCGGGCAGCACAGAGAGCTCTCATTGGTCAGAATAAGCCAGGGAGGAGAGGCAAAGGCTGCAGAAGAGGAAAAAAAGAAAAACGACAATTTTTTTTTTTTCATTGGCTGCATATGACCATAATTGCACCCCTCCCTTTTTCTCCCCCTCCGTTTCCCTCTCTCAGCAGAGCAGCAGCAGGCTATAATTTGAACCACCGGAGCCAATTATGCAGATTAGCTTGCCCCAGGTTGACCAATGACCTTCTCCCCCCCGTTTACATTTGTTTACAATATGCAAATTACCTTTGAGTTCAAAAACTCGCTAGAGGGTGTCAAAACACCTTTAGACTAACATTGTACTGCCACAAAAATGCCTCACCCCCTGCTAGCTCCCCCACGCTCACACACGTGAGTGAACATGCACATGCAAATGAAACAGAAACAACTTTGCAGGAGATGCTGTTTGATGAAGTGCTTGGAGTGTTTTGTACAATGAGGACTTCTTAATATTGCATGGTTTTGCTCTTAACTTCCGACACCGAGTTTACACTCCAAAATGTTAAAAAGACACTTGTAATCTTGCTTCTTCCTGACATCCTTCTTTCTCTCCGTCTCTCTACATCCTCTCCCCCTTCCTTCCTTCCTTGCCTACTCTAGCCTTCTCTCACTCTTCCTTCTCTTTCTCACTCCCTCCATCCATGCCCCTCCTTTCTCCGGCTCCCTCCACTACCACCCCACCCACCTCCCCCGTTGGTACAGAGATGGAAGCTGGTCTGTCTAATTAGCTG
>CALSBV010012432.1:1170649-1180082 GCA_943590825.1 Bovichtus diacanthus
ATACCCCTGGTATATTGTAATAATGCTCCAAGCATAGTTATTATTGGTATGAATTACATGATGAAAAGGCATGAAGTGTGCATGAAAGTGCAGCGTATGTGCAGATCACTTCGTTGTCTCACTTTAGAATTAGTCTAAACACACATGCTTGTTCCTCAATATTCTTCCGTTCATCACCGTACATAATAGAGTTGTGTCCGGGTTTATGGCTCAGAATCGCAGTTGCAGGTTTGAGATAAACTTGGCTAGAAGTTAAAGTTAAAATAAACATTAAGGTAGTTTCTTCTGTTCATGATTCTGTATGTTGGATGTTTATGTTGACTGTTCACTTGTTCAATCAAACAATACAACCCTCCCTCCACCCTTAATGTCGAAGCATACTGTCACAATCTGTCATTGCATCAGCTGTAGTACGAGCCGAGCTCCCATCACCGGAGCCCATGAGGGATGAGTGACAGCAATCTGACAGAAAGTAACTCAATGACGTCCAAACCAGTGATTGACAATCTACAGCTTACTAGCATTAGATAAAATGTGCTTAATGAGTTGAACAGTAGCATTTAAACCCTTTTTTTTTTTTTTTTTTTTTTTTTTTTTAAAGAGTAATTTCACTGCGCTCTGTTTAAAAACTTTCAATTCTGTTTTACCTACACCAGTGATGTCATAGGATCCTGGAGTACACGTGTGCATTCCTGCAGCAAGGTGAGAAGTTAAACCACTGGAAGTCAGCAAAAAGAAAAAAAAAAAAAAAAAGATTTTCAGCCACCCATTAAATGCTACTAAATTTTCTGGACATAAATGCATTTTCAGTACTGCACCATCATTAAAGTTCTAATAGCAGCGATGAAGAAGGCAATCACAAGGAAATGGTGCAAAGCGGACCGCCCTACTATAAGACGCTGGCTGGATATTGTTGATGATATAAATGATATGTAATGACTCGCACATGTTCTGAGGATCCAACCACTGTATCTGCGTTTCCTAAAAAAAATAAAATGGGGAAAAAAAGGACTGGCTATGAAAACCAATCCAGACAATACTAGAAGGTTTATCCTCTCTATATAAAGAATAAATTGTACCAAAATGTTTTATAACTCACCGACACAAATGTCTATGTTTGTTCTGTATTAACAAATTGAAAAGCAATAAGTAAGTTTAAAGAAATTAATACTTTTTTGGAAAATAAATACCTTAAATCAATATTTCAATGCAAAAGCTGAGGATGTCATCATTATTTAAGTGTGAATCTTATAAAAAGATAATTATATAAATATGTTAGTCTAAAGATTTACTATACCCTCCAAAGTTCGACCTCATATGAGTCCACTTGATTACCGCAGCAACTGTGATATGAAAAACAAACCATCTCTGAGCGCTGAGGTGTACTTATTATAGAAATTGTGTGAAGGGAAGTGCTCCCAGATAAATGAGCAGAAATAAGTAATATAAGACAATATTACTAATTTGACAAGTTTTATGTGCCTCTTTGGTATGCAAAATATGTACTATATTTAAAAAAGGAAAAAAAACAAAACACTCCAGTTCAGTGCATATCCAAGAAGGACTTATACTTTATGCAAGGCAGAAGTGAAGCTCAGTATCAAAGTGGAGCCTTAGTCTTAGCTGTTGATTGTCTAAGAGCATAATTAATACAGCAACTAATCCAACATGCCATCTAGCCAACCCAGAAATGTCCAATCACATTTACTGCTTCAGCTGGGGTTTGAAGCCGCTCAAAGCCTGAGTCCACAGCTGAGGAGCTTTGAGACCATTGAGTGAAGCACTAATCATGACACCATTAACTAGGAAAACACTGGGAATTAGTCAGATGAGGAAAAGTTGTGCCTTTTCCACAGAGCTTTTGTTTAGTTAATTCCCTGTTGACAGCCAAGTGCTCCACTTGCCTGGAGAAAACTTCCTTGAGAGGGAAAGATTACTTTCCATCCCTAATTAAGGCAGCTTATTTGCATAGCTCACCAAGTCATAATATATGCTAATGTGCATTTACATTGGAGAGCGCTGCGTAGGCAGTTAATGTGGCCTAAATATGTCCATAAATATTATTTTCTAATGTTATTTTAAGCCTTATTGTGCATCTTTTACATATTTCTTATGTTTACTATTCCTCCTCATGTTGTTGTAAGTGTCTTAGGTCTTGCTCAATTACACTGAAGTATAGATTACTTACAGCAAGTCAAATGACATCTGCAATCAGAACATAATTCAAAACATGGCTGAAATCATTGATGTTTTAGGTCTGTGGTGGATGTGGTTGGGGTAAAATGTAAATGCTGTTGAGTGCTTGAGATGAGGACAAGATAGTCAGGCCAATGCTATTGTGTGTGTGTGTGTGTGTCTGTGCGATTGTGCGTGTGTGTTTACTTTGCCAGCAGAACATCCTGCAGACCAATCAACCACGAGGGAGGAACGTTTCAAATGATGCCATGAAAAGAGAGGAAGAATATCACAACTGTGTTTTCAGTGCATCTTTCATGGACTGCCAAAGGGAATGAACAAAATACGAATGCTTAACGAGTGCAGCAATCGAGTAGAGAAGCCTGCCTCCTGTTAGCAGGTATGTGTGTGTGTGTCGTAGGAAAAAACATTCGATCTCTGCCAACTGAAAAGTAGAAAAATCAAGCTTTTTATTAGTGGAAATTAGGGATGTTATGAGAACTGATACTTGTTATAGTTGATGCCGTTTTTTTACAGTACCATAGGTACCATCAGGGCTTGAGACTAACAAGGTCCCGTCGTCCCGGGGACAATAGAAAATGTGTTTGTGACGCAGTAAACTCGCTATTGTTAGCAGTTAGCAGCCGGTGAATGGAAGTTCCATAGAGTTGCATTACTGTGCATTCAAGCTCTATTAAAAAAAAAAAAGTGTATTGGGTGAAGGTAAATTATAACATTATCATGATGTGTTCAAATGTAGTCTTGTAAAATGTAGTTTTTGGCGAGAAACTTGAACAAATTTCACAGCAATATAAAATAGATATTAGAGAGGCTAATATGATTACGTTGATATGATAGGTTACATATGGATATGTTTAACTTCCTAACAAAAGCCTGTATGGTAATAAATGAGTGTATGTACATGGGATGTATTGTTTGGCATCCAGAATAGTGGCATTTCACTGGTATTAGTATTGACTAATACATTTGTGGTACCATAACATCCCTGATAGAAATTACTGTTATTACCTTACACATTTAAGGTGAATGAATGCTACTAGATTTCCAATAAACGTCTATGTAAATGCCTTCCCTCTAAAAAGCAGACCTAGTCCGAAGGGGACCTGAGGACAGTCAGACAGGATCTGAACAGACCCGAGGACAGTCAGACCCAATTGAAAATCCCGTCAACCTTGTAGATCCAAATAGATAGAGAAGATCAACACTGGCAACAGCACAATACACCATCAATTAACGAGCAGTCACGGTCGAAAAGAATACTCATTCAGTAGTCATCTTACGTGCACTCTTGCATCTTGCATGCGAAACCTTATCCAACCTCAGACATTAGTGTCATTTGGACCAGACATCAGGTCTGGATTCATTAGGACCAAGAGGAGGAAGACCTCTACTACTTCTAAGTACCCACATCAAGTAATAAATAAAATACTTCCAACATATTCTTCTAAACATGTAGCTAATCTTGTTTCTGTCCTGAATGGTACTGCAGCTTATAGTGTGCGACAATCCTTGTGTTCACACGTTTTGTAGAGGTTTAAGGCTTTGGAATAAATCCATCCAAATACAATTTCAAAATGTGGTCTTTGACAGTTCTTCTTATACAAGCAATATCCTACTAGCTCAAAAACACATTGGGGTGCACAGGTGGGGCATGGGTAAAGTTCCCCCGCTCACCACCACAGCATCTTTAGTTCCCAGCATCAGTACAACCAACACTTTCAACAAACACATTACACAGTTAACACATGGCTGTCTACAACCTTCCAGCGCAGTCGAGTTAGCAGTGATAAGGACTCCAATGCAAAGTACATTGGGCAACCAAATTGGTAGAACAAGGAGGAAAATACATAAAAAAATAGATTAAATTTGAAAAGAAAAATGGAGAGGACAGAATTGAGGGTTGTTTATACTAATTGACTCATCCTATTCATTCCTATGTCTCGATTCTGGCTGAAGTGAAGTGGATGCTCTCTCTCTGGTCATTTGCAAACCTCACTTATCTTTCCATGAGTGATTTCATTTGGCTTTGAGTGGTTTTGAGAGGAGAATAACACCAGATGAGGCCAACTTAAAAACCAGGCATCTCAGAATTTCCTGTCGTCCTTATGGATATTAAGTGTAGTGATCTCAAATGAGCAAGGCTCTCATCAGCTATTGCAAATGGCAAAAAGCTGGGGCATTCTGCTTTTACACAAAGAAAGAGAAAAAGAGAGACAGAGATGGGGAGAGCAGCAAATGCGGTACATGAAAACAATAAGCACTTTCCTCTCAATCTGAGGTAGTGTTAGAGAGGTTTTCTGGTAATTGGCTTTGCCTAAAAGATGGGGACATTGAAGAATGCAGCAAAGATGATGGAGAAAGAAGAACAGGCCTTCATTTTAGAGACTATGGGGACAGCAGCACTAGAAAAACAGCCTACTGTCTTCTCCACAAGTGCGCTCTCGTTTGATTACCCCTCCTGCCCTCCCCTCCACTTCTCTTCCTGCCTACGAGCAGCGATTTGTGTGCGTTCCAGTAGCATTTTGGATTCAACACCAAGAAGTCTGAGCCACTGAGGGCAATGTGCATGCATCTCTGTGTGCGCATGTCCATTGCTACAACTAAGAGCATATGCGTGCACTCGTGCCTACGAATGCCAACACAGAAGCGTGAACCCATGGCTACAAACTTTTTTTGTTTTCACCCATGTGGCCGAGTTGGAGACCATATTCCATCTTCAAAACACACGGCAGCACCATCGAATGAGTCACCCCTTTCATCTGCTTCCATTGCTCTCGGTTCCTCCAGCTTCCACGCCTTGCCTAATGGATTTTCAAATGAAGGTACACGATTTCTTTCAAGACTTGACAGGCATTTTCCTTTGTGTTTAGAGATGGGGATCAGGCACTGAGTGGTTTGCTAGCGATGGTGTTGTTGAAAGATTCTGCATACAGAGTAGAAACATTTTCCCTAAACTAGTTTCAAAAAGGTAAAATGCGAGACTTTGTGCACATTTTCACATCTGGGCAAACAAAGGTAATAAAAGCGAATCTGAAATACGCCTCTCTTTCTCTGATGTGTATGTTTTGGGCTGTATTCTTATATCGAACAGAAGACTACATATAAAAGGTGTGTCTGACAGAACTGGACGATGATTGTTCAGGATCAGTTCTGAGGGGTCAGCTCAAACTTTATTTTCTCAAAATGTGAATAAAATGCTAAAAACACTGGAAAAACATGAAACACATTACTGATGGGTAAAAAATGTGAGTTCCACAATGTGGGCTTAAAAGCTCCTTAATGGCTTTTAAGCAACATCTGCTGTAAGTTTAGAAAAAAGAAAAAAAAAAAGGATTTAAAGTGCATAAATAATAAGATGTTAAGTTGCTATAAAATAATAATTTTGCTTTTTTTTTTTTTTTTTTTTTTTTACAGTTGCCTACTCAATCAAAAATCATTCTATTATGCTCAAAATCACTCGAAGAAAACCACGTGTGCGGTCATTTTGCTGATTTCTTTCTTCCAGAGAGACTACTGTGGAGTAGACTGTAGAATATGAGCAGATACAACTGACTGTAAATGTATAGCATAAAGCCATTATGGTCAGCATCACATAAGTGACAAGATGACTTGCAGTGCCAAATCCATGTTTTAACCTGGATGTAATTGACTGTGATTTCCAACTGCCCTCTCTGAGCTAGAATGGCAATGTCTCCTAATTAACTAGAGAGCACTGACAGCCCTGTGCCACCTCCATTTGGTCCCCACTTGAAACGAGTGCCATGTCCTGAGGGTTCCTGTCAGACCTAGTGCTCTGTGAATGGTATGACATGTCCCTTCATGTCTCCATTCATCTCTCTCTCTCTCTCTCTCTCTCTCTCTCTCTCCCTCCCTCTCCCTGACAACTATTTTCTTCTAATCATGCTCAGGAAGAAAACGTAAGTGTGTTTGGCTGGAAGGAAGAAACAGACTGCGTCTACTGTACGTGTGTGTATGTGTGTGTGTGTGTGTGTGTGTGATGAGAGAAGGAGAGAGAGCAAGCGAGAGAGAGAGAGAGAGAGATGTTCATAAGTCTATCGTCTTATCTGTGTCTCTGTACACTGTGCTTCATTATCTGCCTGGCCCGAAGAGTGATGTCTTCCTAAACCAGCACCAGAGCCTGCAGGCTGCCACCACCACGTCACACTTATCGCAGAACACACATCCGCCACATCCTTTAACACACACACACACACACACAAAAGGGAGAAATTCTATATATATACATATACACACACACACACCTATATACATATGTACACACACACGCACACATTCGGACTACTAAAAAGGACAAAAGGCAACGAGCAGTCGCCCTAATACAAGGCTTGTGAGGGAGATAGAAAAAAGAAATATGAAGAAAATGTACAGTGGAGCAGCAATCTAGCAGATAGGAGCATGTCACTAATGAAACCGCTAGATTGGTAAAACCCCATTAATTGTGCTGAGGGCGATGAGGTTTAATTGAGAACAAGGCCCAGGTCACTCAGAGAAAGGCAGTTCAACATTTTTATGAAGCTGGAGGGGGAAAGAGATTACAGTGAGATAGACAATGGTCTTCTGGCTCATTTAAAGGGCAAGTCCAACCTTACGCGGTATTGACGCAGCTCGACAGTTGGATTAATACCTTTAAAGCTTTCAAAGCCTTTTAAATTCCTAATTCTGTGCCAGTTTAATAAATTCCACTTTGAGAATAAAAGTGAGCCAGTGGCAATGATAAGCTGGCTACACTGTGTTGCACCTTGTGGGATCTACTGCTGGGAGAAGTGGGAGGACTATACACTATATTTAAGATTTCAAATCTAGACACGATCCAAAATGTGGTCAACCCGAACATGCCCAAAGAGAGAGAGAGACCCCCGACACTGGCAGCAGCATTTATGCGCCACCAATTAGCTTAATGAGCAGCCACAGTCAGAAAGTAGCAATACATGTCACTGTACCGTGCCCTTCACAATTCACACTCTCCATCGTGTGTCAGAAAACAGACTACGACCAGGCTCCGGTGACAGTCGCACCGCCAACAGTGGACCCCAGAAGTATGCAATAATAATAATAACGAAATGAAAAGTTCTCTCGACAGATTTATGAAACATGAAAACATTTTACACACAGATATATCCTTTAATATTGCCATCATCTCTTCAAGTCTTCAAGTTCATTTCTCGAGACTGAACCGCGGCATTCAATGGGCTTCTGGGCTCATTGTAATTCATTTATTGATTAAGTTGACTGAAATGAATGTCGATCAATGATCATTTCAGGCTGCGATATTGATTTTAAGCAGTTATATGTAGTGTAGTAAAAACTGGGGCATTTCTTTAGAAAACTGCCAAGGATGCTGTCACCCACTGTGAGCGGAGCGGCTTCAGTTTGTCTTGATGATGTGCTGACAAAGCGTCATCTCATCTTTTAAGCCCTGAGAGGCGCGTGTGTGTTAAGACTGACCCGTATGAATAGCGAGTGAATTTAATTTTATGAAACAATTTTCTTTGAAAGAGAGCGCCGTGCTATCACTGAAAACTACTCTGTTGGGCTGACTGGGTTGACAAACACCTAATGTATGAATTCTTAAATTGATTCCTCATCTGATACTAAACATAGTAACATAAACACACTGTGTCTAAAGTTTTGGCCTCTTTTTTCTTGTCACCTCTCCTTTCACTACTTTCTTTTAATAAAAGCCAGTTGCACCACTTTTAAGTTTAGACGTGTTTGAATTCAACGTGGACAACCTATAATTCTCACCACTTTTGTGACACATAGTAAACTGACGTTGGAACTTAAATTTAGCGGAAAGACTTTTGTCCTTTTCTGACAGCTGACTCTTGAAGTCCCCTCAATTACCCTTCACTAAACCTGGATTTACAGAAAGACATTTGTCACAAAACTGCAAAAACATCCCTCTAGAGCAGCAGTATTTAGTGTGTTTTGCTAAATCTCTGTGCCACACTGCAGGATCTGTCGAGTAGTTTGAGGTGCATCACAATCAGCCTAATTGGACAGGTGTTTGCGAGCCATTATGATACTAAACCGTTGTGTCAGTAGAAGGGCCCCAAAACAGCACGATACCCCAAAAAACCTGCTGAAGGATTAGCTCCGTGGTTAAGATGGGAGAGAAGGCTTTTACGTGTCAGGGTTGAAAGAAATTAAGATGGGGGAGAGAGAAACACAGAGAGAAAGCGAGGGAGAGAGATTAAAGATGAGCAGCACTCTCAGTGTGTGGTAAGCCACAGTCAGCTCTTGTCAGCCACCCCTGGTGGGAGTATGTACCCCACACAGAGAAACAGAGACAGACATTAACACTCCACTCAACCTCAAATGACTCATTTACCTAAAGAAATAAATATATATACATATATATATATGTATATATATACAGAAAACAGCTGACACTGCATTATCACTCCATTTTGCATGTGCAGCCAATCAAGATATGTGACGCAAAATAGGTCTTTGAACCCAACTGTGCATTTGAAGCGAAGAAATTATTGAAATCGATTAATGTGTTGATTATTTGCTCAATTAGTTGTTTTATCTGGTCAGTTAAAAAGAAAAAAAAAAAAAAAAAAGGTGATGTCTTCAAGTTGCAAAGACACCCGATTTAAATTGACATCGGCTAAAACAGACAAAAGCAACAAATCCCCACATTTGAGAAACTGGAACCACAGAACGTTTGGCGCTTTCGCTTGATACATAACTTAAACTAATGTCTTCACTACTACTTGACCGTGGTGCACAACAGATCATTTGAGGTTCCATCATCCAGTACAAACTTTTTAATAATCAACAGAATGATGCATTTAGAAACAATGCCTCCAGATGTATTACTTAAAATACAAGTATAGACAGGAGTCAACCTTGAGAGGCGAAGGGTCAAACTGGAAGATAGAAGTTCCCTCCGAGGGGTTATAAACTGATCAGTAAGACACTTATCTAAAGAGACACACACACACACACACACACAGTAACACATATCTCCATTTATTATTGGATGAGGTACACAAGCCTGGAGTGAGACACTCAATGAATAGATCCTTATTGATTTCACTGTAGGGCCAATTCAGCCTCTCAACAACTCACACATGCCACATCTCTGCTACAAGCAACTATTCCCTACCACACACACACACACGCACGCACACACACACACACGCGCACACGCCCACACCCCACCACTCCAAGCTCTCCTAAATGACCTCATGAAGTAGGGTGAGGC
>CALSBV010012432.1:1180092-1182592 GCA_943590825.1 Bovichtus diacanthus
TTCTCAGCGCGCTGAATGGCCCGAATGAGGTCCTGTTGGCAACCGATGAGCTAGTGAGAAACTCTCAGTACTTGAATGAGATGAGCTAATAGCTGGTGAGCAATTTCAAGCATTGGAGAGAGAGAGAGAGAGAGAGAGAGAGAGAGAGAGATAGAGAGAGAGAGAGAGACTCTGAGTCTTTTTTTTCCTCTTTCCATTTTGTCCAACTCATGTGTCTAGTTTGTTTGCTAAATTGCTCAGAGCTTTTGCCTTTGTTGAGTTCTACTCAGCCGCGTGATCTTTTGTAATCCGATGCATTTCCCTATTAATTGGACGGCTTTTTATTCAGTTATTGATCAGATAATATATACAGCCTTACATGCTCTTTTCCTGCTCGTTTTCCTGTTCCGGACTTACACTAACGCTGGCTTACTTTAACCATTGGCTTATTGTCAGCGTGACATTTAACGTTATCCTAACCATAACCGCAATTCACTGAACTGTGACTATATATTACTGTCAAACCTTCTTTATATGCGACTTTGTCTGTAGTTATCGGAGGATAATTTAGCATTGTTTTTATGAGTAATAACCTCAAATAGGATTGAATAGATAACAAAGTGTACAACCTCCTAAAATCACCATAATAGTCAAACCAAAGATGCGGAAAAAGAGCAAATAATATTAGTTGCAGGAGAGTTTACAAAGTGAGTAACACTATTTGGCTCATGTTTTGAGTATGAGTGATGCTGGAAATTATCTAGAAAATCACAGTAATGATGTGTTTGGGTCTTGGCAGAGTACGGGTGTTGCCATCATATCATTTTCTACATGGATTGCATCACCGCTTTGCTATTTTGCTTGGGAATCAACTCCAGTTGATTTTGTTATATTATATGTCAATTACGTTTTACACATAAATCAAATGGAAGACATCTCTGATGGTTGCCAAACATTTATCCCGGATAATTAAACTGAGCTAACGTGTACTATTTGAATCAAAATACAGCATGTTAAATTATTGGTGTTTCTGTCAGTGGAACCTCTAACCATGTCCTAAATGCTCTCAAGTATCTAGCAAAAAAGAACAATGTCATTTGTAGTGAATACCAAAATGGGCTGTACGTGACTTCCCCGACTTTGTGAGAGAAAATATATATATATATATATATATATATATATATATATAGATTCTGATTCAAGCTGATTACAGCTCCGTCAGCTCATGATTTTCTGCATTTTTAGCGAAGGTAGGTGTATATTTGCCATAGTTTCCAAATTTAGTAATGTGTAATCACGCGCCCTGAAAGCTGCTTTTGTTCAGGTTTTGGCAGAACATTTTACATCTAATTCGCCATTTTTTCATGGATTTAAATTTCATGGATTTCCAGGACGTATTCGTTTCTTTGTGTGCGTGTGTGGGAACATGCGAGGGCATCTGTGCATTGTGTGTGTTTGCATGTATCTGTGTCACTAGGGTAATTAGGAATAGGAGGAAGGGAGAGATCAAAGCGGGCACTTTACACTCTCCGTTTCATTTCTGATGCGAGTG
Source organism: Bovichtus diacanthus (assembly GCA_943590825.1). Classification (NCBI taxonomy): domain Eukaryota; kingdom Metazoa; phylum Chordata; class Actinopteri; order Perciformes; family Bovichtidae; genus Bovichtus; species Bovichtus diacanthus. The sequence goes on from CALSBV010012432.1 coordinate 1,181,624, forward strand.
TGTGTGTCAGCGTGTGAGTGTGTGTGTGTGTGTGTGTGTGTGAGCGTGTGAGTGTGCTCGTGTGATGATCTCCTCCAAGCTTTGATGCAGTAAGCTCCGCCGGTTAATGTACTACGGATAAAAATACTACACCATGTAATCTGGCATTTATCCCTCGAGAGCAGAAGCCCAAAATGTGACACATGTCAAGAGGAAGGAGGTAGGGAAAGGGGAGAAAAAGGAAAAAGCGGGGGGAGAAGAGGAGGAGTAAGGGAGGTAAGAGACCAAGAGACTGTGTTTCTTCTTCTACAGAGATTCTTAACTACGCAGAACATTTTCCATAAATAATTAGAATTAATTCAGCACAGTAAAATACAAAGCTAAGACAGATACCCAGTTCCTCAGAGATGCATTGCAAGTTTGCTTGTAGAGTCTGCAGAGTTATTGCAACACATCATAGGCGGCAAAGAATATTTAGTGATATGTACTTTCTTTTTCTTTTTTTCACATTTTATATCTCCATGTTAATTGTGGTTTTATACGCATGGACAACTGTGGACCGAGTAAGGTGTGGCATTCGTTTTCAAAAACAGTGCTGAAAACGGGTCCTTAACATATTTGTGAATAACATTTTTTGAAGTTTCATGAGACTGTGAAAATAAGGCAATAAACTTGCATTTTAAAAAGACATTACTGTCACAGTCTTATTAAAAGGTGCTTGCATCGATATTTAAAATTCCATCTTCTGCTTCCCTATTCTCCATGTTTTCCTATCAAAATGTGCACATTAAAACACATTTGCAAGCAACAACAACACCAATTGCCCCCACTGGCCTGTGTCTACCTTGAGTGATGATGGATGCTGCTTGCACCATTTTGGGTCTCATTGCAGCCTTATAAAAAACGATTTCTGCACGTGCGAAGCAGAACAACGAAGTGTAAAACCATCATGAGGACAAACTGTTGTACATACTGTCCGTGTAGTGTCGA
>CALSBV010012432.1:1187592-1216081 GCA_943590825.1 Bovichtus diacanthus
GCAGTTTTTCTCATTAGCTTGAACACATTTGTCCATTCAGATGTTACATTTTCGTAACAGTTCCCACACAGACCTAAACAGAAAGTTTGCAAACTGCTCCAACGCTCACAAAACACTCGAAACATGAAACCCAAGCAAATTTTTCCATCAAACAACACAACTTGTGGTCAAATTAATATATTATTTTCATCAATATTACCACAAAAAAACAGCTATGAACCGGTTCATGTGTGCTTTGTGCCCATGCCATTTGTTGATACTTTACATAGGTTTGGTATGTGCATATCACAGAATGAATTGTATTCTGTCCTCCAAAGAGGAATTTTACTAGAGTTAACAAACCCCGCTGCACTCTGCACATGCCCCTTTTACACATTTGTGAGATGCCCTGTTGAGATCCCGGGGGTTGGTAATGCAGATCAAGTGGCTCCCAGTTTCACAAAGCATGTTTTAGTGCCACTAGGAGTCACTATTTGTGCAGTTTAAACATTACCTGAGTTCCTGAGTGTAGTGTATTATGTGCTCAGTATGTGTGGCCTGCGGTGTTCCTGGGTTTGTAGTTACCTGTGGTCCAGCTGTGGATATTTCACCTTTTGAAATTACACGAGCAATACAATAAATACATTATAAAGAAAACATAGTGACATTTGATTTTATTACAAAGCCATTTTTAAAATACTGATTTATTTTTCTGCATATATATATATATATATTTTTTTTATTTTTATTTTTATTTTTTTTATACAGATTCTCTGTGCAAATCAAAAGCTTTCAGGGCTCCAAATACCTGACCTGCTGGAACGAACTATAGGATGGGGGAATGTGAGTTAGACGGGAACAAATTTCAACCTGCACGTGTCAACTTTTCCACGGCAGTCCTCAGTTATGTATTTGATTTTTTTTTTCCAGTTGCTGCATACTTTTTCAGTCAGTTACTTAAGGAACCAGTCAACCACTTCCTCTCACTCGTTGCTCTTTCGTTTCTTCGGATTAACCACAATCTTAAAACACTCCACATCCAACTGATTCCAAAGAGCAGTGCTTTATCTGTTGATGTTAGACTTTGGCTGGTCCCATGATTTTAACTGCGGCTGCTTTGTTTTCAGTGGGACGTTTGTGTACTGATGTCACATGAACGACTTGTATCTCCATACTGCATCTGTTGTGTTCATTTTCTCACAAAAAGCAGACAACTGCATTTTGCATATTTAATCCTAAAAATTGAATTGTATTAGAATGTAATGAGATATCATCATCGTATCTCCCGGTTCAATACTGTGAGCAGTCGCACATCTGTCACCATTTGGTCCTTTTATCCACATTGAAACTGAAATACGCTCTCCATGTCAAACCGCACCCTCCAGCTTACTCTCTGGTGCTGGATGTGTGAAAACTGCAAATATACATTTGAATGCTAATAAAGGACAGTGTGGGTTTCTATGTAACCTGGCTCGGGGCCGTGACCTTTGTTAAGCCTAACGCATCTCAAAACTAAGCACTGTTAAATTAATACAATACCAAACAGGAAACACTGTAAAAACCACTTGCTTCAAACTAAGCAAATGTTTGAATATGGAGAGTAAATGTAACACCCTTCCCCTTTGTCTACATTCAAGGCAGAGCAGTTTCCTCATTTTGATGCCACTCCCCTCACTGAACCTGCTATTGGTCTGTGTCCGCACACATAGGAACCCAACTGCAGTGGAGGATATTTATAAGTGACATTCCACAAGAGAGATTTGCTTTTGCAAGGGACCACCCTGTCGTGTTTCCTACAAGAATAGTGGCAACAGACAGAACTTCAGGGACGTCTACGCGTTTTTTAAGAGGCAGTGGACAAGTTTCGGTACCTGGGACGTGTCTCAGATTTACTGTGAAGGATCTGGCTGAGGAAGTCTGTCGGGGTCGAGAGCTTTTACTGGGTTCTTTGAGGACTTGTTGAAGGCTTGTGGGTAACCTGCTGGTCTGCCAAGCTTCACACAGGACATTCACAATGTCAATCTCCCACCACTAGAGGGCCCCGTCTGACAACATCCAGGAGGAGTAACTATTGCTCTACTATTTAAAGTAGTAATACTGTATTTAAAAAAAAAAGAGAGAGACTATTTGGCCAATAATTAAGTCATTACTTTTCGTTTTTTTCGAACATCAGTCTAAAAGTACAAAGGTAGATAATATACAAAATAAAGTAACTTATGTGATAATATTGTAGTCATACACAGAGCAATGCACTTTTGGTTCTGAAAAGGAGGCAAGAGGAAACAAAAAAAAAAAAAAAAAAGAATATAGATTAATTATTAACAACAGGTGTGGCCAACCTGATCAGCTGAAGTGAAGAGGTAACTCCCCTATAAATTGAAACCTGTCTGGTTGCTCTTTTTTTTTTGTAAAACCTTTGACTAGCAAAGAGGAATACAGGTAGCAGAGCTGCATGAGGGCTGATGAGTGTACAGTACTTAACTTCAGGGGGAGCAAAGATGTTTAATACACTCTTTAAAACCGTGGCACTTTTTTCTTTTTTAAGTGTGTCATGTTTTGTTACGGTTATGTACTACAGCAAAGACAGCAGTTTTTTCACAAAGCCTTATTATGGGGAGAGAAGAACCAACAGACTTCAACGGGAGACTGAAGCCCTGAATGCCAGCCAAGAAGAGATACAGACAACTCTGGGACCCTGCCCTGATACTCCTCCGAATATTTTGGGTGCCATCCAAGTGGACTTTAATTCTAAAAGGACTTTGGATGAGGTGAGAAGGGAAGTTGGTTCTCTTCTTCAGGAGGGAGGATGGTACAAGCCACCAGACTGCATCGCCCAGCAAAAGGTAGGTGAATGAATGGAGAGACAAATTAATAATAATTGGAACAGTTTACCATGATTTTAGACCCTAAAACCCTTTTTAAAGAAAAATAATAATAATCTGAATGAGATCAAAAAGTTCAAACAGAGAGGATACATAGAGGGGACTTTATAAGTCCCATATGAACCCACTTAAAGGTGCATTGTGTTAGATATGGCCAGAAGTTTTTGGCGTTATGTCAAAGTAATGTTTTTCAGTAATATCTACTGAAATGAGCAGCCACCTCGGCCCGTCCTGTCTTGTAATACTACTTGTCCCCCCTCGAGAGGCGATAGTGAGTCACTGTTCTTTTACTAAAATAACAAAACTGATGCTCTATTTATGTTCATGCAAACTTCTGATTTAATTTGTGCAGGTGGCAATCATCATTGCTTTCCGAAATCGGCACGAGCACCTCATCCATTGGCTGCACTACCTCCATCCTATATTGATGCGACAGCAGTTGGACTACAGAGTGTATATCATCAACCAGGACGGAGAGGGAGTGTTCAACCGGGCTAAGCTGATGAATGTAGGCTACGTCGAAGCGCTGAAGGAATATGATTATGATTGCTTTGTGTTCTCCGACGTAGATTTGGTTCCTATAAATGACCGTAACCTCTATAGATGTTTTGAGAATCCCAGACACTTGGCCGTGGCTATGGACAAATTTAACTTCAATTTACCCTATAAAAACTTTTTTGGTGGGGTTTGTTCATTGTCTAAGAAACAATACTTAAAGATTAACGGCTTCCCGAACTCTTACTGGGGCTGGGGTGGTGAGGACGACGATATCTATAACCGAATCAGTTTCCGTGAAATGTCCATTTCTCGACCTGACACAGTGACGGGAAAGTACAAGATGATCAGACATTCGAGAGACTTGCACAATGAGGTTAATCCAAGGAACCCTGGAAAACTGGGCAATACCCGTTGGACCATGAATAAAGATGGGATCAATTCCCTCAAATACTCAGTCAAAGAGATTGTGAAGGATATATTGTACACGTATATCTCTGTTGATATTGAGGCTCCGCCAAGCTGAAGGCCAGAAACTGTGAAAGTGTGTGTGTGTGTGTGTGTGTGTGTGTTACAGAGATTAGTTCCACTTTCTTCTTTATTAGTTTTGGCACAATCATTGCTCTCATAAAAATGTGAAGGTAACACTTTCTATTAACCATCATTAATAAATGGTAAATTAATAATTGATTAAATCTTAGTTAATATTTATTTTACTGTTAACAAACAATAAGTTGACCATTAATAATGTTTTCTAATCACTAGTGACGCTATAATTTGGTTATTTTAACACATTGTTGCACACATTATAACATTTTATTTCTATATAAAGCATTTGATTACCAAATGATTTGTAATCAGTTATGACACAATATATAATTTATAAACTATTTGATATTACACAACCTAATGATAAAATGACATGAATTATAGCATTACCAATATTTTGTAAACATTATTAATTATCAGTTAATTGTTTGTTATTAGTAAAAATAACTATTAACCAAAGCTTAATTAACCATCAATTAAGCAATTATATATGATGGTTATTATACAGGTTATTATATGATGATTATTATTATCTTTCAATGAACCTGTGATGCATTGAACTACGCTTAGTGTCAACAACAGTCGACAGTCTGCTCAAGAAGACGGAAGGACGGCGGTTTGGACATGTGGACACAAGGTCTGTGTGTGACATCAGAGACAAAGTGTTGACAAAATGACGCGGTGCAGCGCTATATTTCCACACACAATATTTCCTAAATGTCACGCTTTTGTATTGCGACATGTGTCTTTACTGCACGATGTAATAACAACATTATATTTTTACTGTCGATGCTCACTGTGAACATGAATCACAGTGGAAGGTGTGATGAATTAAAAAACGTGGAAAATGTGTCGGTGTGTCCGTGATGCGCAGGTTTTATTTTTTTTGGAAGATGGGTCTACTGCTTCCTTTTGCAAGGAAGTCGTGTCCTGCACAAGTGACGATTGTGCCTTTGATTTATGAATTGTGATGATCTTTTAGAAAATGTCTCTAAGCAATTGGGAAGAATTGCAAAGACATTTCTGGCCACTGAGTTTCCCTGTGAACATAAATTGAGCTTGAAAGCTTAAATAGCACAAACAAACATTATCAACTGAACCACAGATCTATTTGTAGTCTTTATAGAAAACAATGGAACATTTACTGTGTGTCAATTACAGTTTAGATCTTTCCTGCAATGCATTTAGTTAGGCTGCACGGTTCATGTCAGAACACCTGCTGTAACCAAATGATCACAATTTGCAAAAGCAGAAGAGATCAGGTGTCCCATCTGATAAAAAAGCACACTGCTCGGCCTATTTAGGTTTTTTTTTTTCCAGTTACTTTAGATTTTTTAAAACAACAAAGACTTTGATCCAACTTGTTTCTAGGATTAAATACATCAAAGTCGCTCGCATGAAGAAATACTCACGACCATGATGAACTGAAACGCGTTTCACTCTCTCTAGAGCAGAAATTATAATATAAATGATCGTTTATGCTGTTATTTTATATTAAATGCTCTTTAATTATTAAATATGTCAAGTCAGTTTGGCGCGAGCGAGGTAAGAAAAGAAGGGAGAGACAGAGGAAGTGGCACACGGACAAAAGGGATTTCAACTAAGGGAACTTGAGATCCTAGTATCATTTTGCATTTTCACAATCCAATACACACGATGTTTGTTTGGCCTGTGGCCCACTTTTCAGTTTCAGTTTTGTTCCGTCCAAGTGAAAAAGTTTGGGCACAGCTGCTCTGGAGAAGGATTGTTCAATTCCTCCCCCTCAGGGTCCCAACGAGCTGGAGTGACCTGAGTACACTTTTCAAATCACACTGGTTTGTTTTACTGGTTTTTGTTTCTCCCCGCCCGCAAATTAATTTTCTGGTAAAAGGTCAAACCGGGTGGCTCGGGGGAAGGAGAAATATGACCTGTCAGGCCAGTCATGCGAAAGAGAGTGTTTTACAGCCCAGAATAAACACACTCGCAAACACAACCATATGTAGTGGATCCCACCAGCATACACAAACAGTGTTGAATTCTTCAGCCTTTTTCTTTTTTAATATAATATAATATATATATATATATTTATTATTTTTTTTTTTTTAAGGAGAGATGCAAGTCATACAATTTACAATTAAAGCAATATTTTCTTTCTATTTTCCTTTTTTTCGACTAACACTCATCACCTCCAGACCTTCTGTCTATTGTTTTCAAGAATGGATATATACGTAAATAGTATATAAATTATAATAGTAATATAGTATATAATAATAAATAATAGTGTTGATAAATAAACAAAGACACCAGCAGAAAGAGAGACAGAAATGATAGCTAACATCATGTAAACCGTTATCATTTCTGTCATCCGACATGATGTACAATGTGTTTTAATATGCATTGGATTAAATCCTAATGGGCGGCCCCTCTGAGCATGAGCCATATAACTTTGCAGCATTGTTGCCCGAGTAAACGAGAGGCACGATGCACTTTGAGTGTGGCACCATCTTATGTTAACGTTGAATTTATGACGTTAAACTGATGTTTGTAATTACATTCAAATGTCCAATAGGGGAATTCCTTTATGAAATTAGGATACATAGCTGTTGTGCGTCTCACAAAGGTTTTAGCACAAATTCAGTAAAGCGAAAATGTTAATTTAATATTAAGACCATTATCTCACTGCCCTGACCTTGTATCCTCGTCATTCACCTTGTGATTCATAACTCAATTCATATTCGCGTCATTGCCGCTCACAAGGTCCCATTCAGTTTGGAACCTAATGAAACATCTCGTTTCCTGTCGCTTTATCGTTTCAACGTCAGAATTTGTCATTCACGGGTGAACTGTTACACATCACATGTGCACGTTTGACTCTCCGCTCTGTTTGTGTTTCAGCTTCACATTGTGCTGCGTGCTTCCATATTCACCGTGGGCCAAACAGATCCGCCCATTCATCTGTTGATGAATTATTGACAAGTGAAATTATTACACAACGTTGCCCTGAGAGGAACCGTGGCATCAGAGTAAGATAAGTGAGGGAGGATAGAGGATGAGAGAAATGCACAGGGAGGGAAAATGGTGGCGGTGGTGGAGGGGGCTTCCCATGAGGCTGTGGAGGTGAACCTGTACAGGAGGAATTGATGCGTTTAGAGGATGTGCGCTAAATAGAACTGTTTAGAATTACATCTCAATCACTGCATTTCTCCTTTTCCTAATGCTTCTGTTGGTGGTTTATTAAAGGACGTTTGCACCCTGATGCCTTTTGTGTCTGTGACTGGATCTCAACATGTAGGTTAGTGTGTGTTTTAATGGGCATAAATGTTTTACTGCACCAGTTCAACTCCAATCCCGTCTCTCACACACTGTGTCAGCAACCCCCCAAACACTCGCCCATCCTCCTTCCTGCCCAGCCCCCTCTTTTCATTGGTTGACCTAGTGGAGTTACTATGGGAACGACTGTAGAGACGCTGCCGTGAGAAATGTGGGGTACAGCTTTTGAATGGTGCTTAGGGCTCCATCTCACACACACACGCACACACACACACACACACACACGTTTATCAGGGCAAGGAACACCAGACCTTCCATCATTATATCATTTTTAGTCATTTCAGTATGACCTTCACTCTACTCTTCACGTACCAGCGTTTTTATCTCTACCAGCATGAGTCATTTAATAGGTTGTTCTATAGAGGGCTTCTTTAATTTGTCTTTCTGAAAAGCTCAAATGTGTTCTTGTGGTATTTATTCTCTTTTATCTTCCGTGCAATGAATGGATATCTACTGTACAACTGTGCTGTGTCGTACAATATAAACACCGAATCCTTTGTAAACCAGGATGTAATGAGTTTAAGTCATCAGAATGCTGCACAAATGTTGATTCTGTTGAAATTGAAAGACATGCAGACACTTTCCAGGAAGTAGCTAGTTACCACACACTGATAATTGATTACACACATTAACTGTATGTTTAAGCACTCATACCTCTTGTGTAACTTCTTCTTTGTTTTATCCTTATTTTTTATTTAGTGAAGACAGACATGACAGGTGAGACTAGGCAAGACATAACTTAATACATAGACATGAGAGGATTGACATTATGGGGGAAAAAAACAAAACAAAAAAGAAAAGCAAATGTCAGATTGTATGGTGTGGGGTGTGTTCATCAGCAAAGGTGCCGGGCAGTCTGTTGTGTAGTGTTCCTGTGTGATTGTATGTGTATGAAAGGAGGAGTGAGTTCAAAAGAAGAAGAAGAAGAAGGAGAATAAATAGAGTTTTCCTGGCAGGAGTAGTATATGATGAAATGTGAAGCCATGCAATGCATTTGTTGTATGTATATGTGTGTCAGGGCGGTAGGTATCTGTGCGTGAGTAAAGATTCTAGGTAAGTAGCATAATAATAAAAAAAAATAATAATAACAGTAATGACAAAAATAATAACAGAGTGGGAGTGTAACTTTTGGAAGAAGAAACAGCACATTCGTAGTCTTAAAAATGAAAAAGTTGAATTAATAAGCATCAAATTCACCCTCGTTCCACTCAGTGGCCTCATGGGTTCGTCCATGTCAGCCTTTTTGTTCTGGTGTGGAAGCTGGGGGCTAACGCTAGCTAGCATTATCAAACATTAGACATACACACATTACTGAGTCACGTAACGACTCCTCTCTTCTCGTGTTACTATTGTTGTTCATCGAACGTCACATTTATCGGCTAGCTAAAAGCTTCATTAAAAAACACTGAAGCCAAACAAACCCTCACTCACACTCGCAATGAATCGTGCTCTCCCACTTTTTATTTGCATTTCTTGCTCAGTCCCTCCCTTGTTCTCTCTCTTCAGTGTATAAGAACGCTGTTGTTCAGCACATACTAAATCCTCCCTTATACCAGATGTGTGCACACAAACAAACAAACACGCACACACACGCAGACACAAACATGGCTCACAATGATGACGAGTGTCCACATCCAGCCCCCCAGGCAGCGGCAGATTAGTGATGAGATCAGCTCACACACACACACACACACAAACGCACACACACACACACACACACGCCATTCTCACTGTCAGCATCACTAGCTTTCATCTGGCTGATACGAGTGAGTGTTGTGGTCTTACGTAAGGCTTTCACATCAACCTCAGCGTGCAGAAATGAAGAGAGAGGGAGGGAGCTGGATAGAGAGGGAGGGGGGTTTGCTGCAACATTACAAAGGGGATTCGCACTGCACCAAATCCTCCTCCCACTACACATGCATGCGCACCCATACCACAACAACATATACAAGCTTTCTCTAGCAACATGTGTCTTCCTCAAACAATGAGACCCTCCCCTTCATCTATATTCAGGACTCCCAGATGCACAGGTTCCATATCATGCACCAGCTGCCTGTCTTTGTCATCATGCTGGCTGCTCTGTCCCGCGTCTCTACATATCTTTTCCCACTAGAGACCATCAGCAGACAATGGCACATCCATCTCAGCGATCAATAAAATGTATTGATAGCCTATCACTCCCAAGCCAAGCAGACCTCTCTCCAAGTGCGACGCCACAACAAAAATGCCACACGCTGCACTTCAATGAAAGCATCTCTGTTTCTCACCCGTTCTCCCACTCAACCTACTCCGTGGGGATTCAAGCCACCAGGATGTGGGGGAGGAAAGATGGAGGAGAGGACTTGATGAGAGATGCGCTCTATCTGGTTTGGCTGTAATTATACAAGCACACGAAGCCTCTGGCGTTAAAGTGTATGGATTATTGTGTGAATGCGGACACAAAGAGTCGGAGAGCTCATCTATAAGCGCAAACAGTTTTATTCATTAAATATGAAAAGTGGAAAGATTTCACACCGTGAACAGACAGACGGTAACAAAAAGAAGGAAAACATAATGTGCTTTTCGTCACAGCAAATGACCACATAATGGCCCAGATTTGTAATCAGAAAGAAAGGAGACAAGTATCTGGGGAAATACAAAGGAACTGAGCCAGTTATGAGCCAATATGGTGGCCTCCATGGTTGACGTCATCGGGCCAGTGCAACAGATCAAGATACCCAAAGGTTCAACTTTCATTTTCCCTGCCATACTTGAAAGAAGAGAAGAAGCAACGTCTGCGGCATTTGTGTTACATCAACCGAAAAGGACGCTAAAACCTATTCAACATATGATGCAAAAGCATTACTTCTTACCCAGTTCACACTCTCTCTTTATCTTAACATGAATATCATTTGATTGGTGACAGTGTCATGAAGTTAGATTGTCGCCCATCTCAATCACCCACATAGTTACCTTAGGTTACCGTCTTTTTCCATCTAATCACCCTTTTGTCAATCAGCACTCCAAAGAAGCGAGAATGAAAGTGATCGCACGCAAAATCAAAATGAGCAAAGAGCACAGTGTAGGCAGAGAAAAGCTGAGCGGACATGATCTCTCTCTGCTCCCCAAATGACCTTTAGCCCGCTCTTTTTATCGGGTGAGAAACGCACTTACTGCAGACCTGAGATCATGTTACCCCATGGCCTGTTCTGCACTACACCTTCAGTAAGCTGAAATACATCTGAACCTGGAGCAGTGCTGTGGATCAATCATCATATTCTAAATGAGATGGAAAGCTATCAGCACCCTCAAGTGTCATGTGTACCCTTGTGGTTAGGGTTAGAGAAAACTTGCATCATCTTGAATTTCTTTCCCTACAAAAACTCCTCTCTTTAACCGAAGGGTCGGGAACACTCTGCTCCCTATAACTTGTCTCCCTGAATCACTGACAAAGGCCTTTAAGGACTGCACTACACCCCCTCATTCTTAAAACAAGTGGTGCTTTGCAAGGCTCAACACGCGGTAGTTTGTCTTCATTTTTCAGAGCACGGGGGTCTTAGAAAACAGTAAACTCCACCATTTGTCTTGCCCCCACAAAAGAGGGACAAAGAGGAAAACAGACCAACACAGGAAATTATATGCTGACCAATGATCTGCAATAATGTCAAGCTACATTCACACACAGCTGCGTTCCTAGAATGAAGTTGTACAATGTCCAGGAGAGGAAGAATGAAGGACTGTGAACTGATTTAGCATTAGCCCCCGACTTCTGCTTTGTATTGTAAGCTGTGATCCAGTTAATTACCTTCTTTATCTGAAACCCTGACATAATTTGCTCGTCTTTTTTTATTTGAGTCACAGCCTATTAAAAAAAAAACAAAAACAAAAAAACACTTGCTGGCATATTCTGCCTAAAAGCTGGCTGACAGAAAAGATGCCTCCCTGTCACCCACTCACATCAGCCTGCACAGTATGTTAGTGGAGAAGAACAGAAAGCAGAGCGTTAAGAAGCTGGTGCAGTCACAGTTTAAGATCCGAGCAGTATGACTTAGGACGGAGGAGCCTATAAAAACAGTATGAAATTAGAAATCCAGGGAAGAAAGTACTAACGAGAAACAATTGGTTGCTTGTGCATGTGTCCTTAGAGAAGAAAGTCATCCAGTGTAGCTACAAAGACAGTGCCAAAGGTTGAACAGTGTGTGTAAGGTCCTTCAGTAATAGATGATGTTCCCTGACCTTTGTGCCTTGTATGTGTGGCACTGCATGCGGAGAGGGAGAAGAAATGTTTGTGTGCATGTCTCTGTTGTGTATTGAAGCAACAGTGCAAAGGGATCCCTCCAGCTGGAGTATTGCGATAGTTTTGCAGGTTTCCATTAGTAAATCAACGGTTGTAAATCCCAGAGATTGACATACTATGGATGTACTTCGGGTGATGCCGTGGTGGTGTAAATGAGAGCGAGATATAACAGGCTGAAGCCAAACTTAGTCCATCCACAATAATAATAATAATAATAATAATAATAATAATAACCAGTCAAAACAGAGGAGGTCTCTCCCTCCAAAAAACACAAGATATTGTGTGGCCACATTCGTAGCTACAAAGTAGTTAAGTAATAAAACCAGATCTCAGTGTTCATTCGTGTGCGGTCAGAAGAAGACCATCTTCAAAAAGCAAAAAACACTTAGAACTGCTAAACAAAATGATGGGTTATTCCAGGCCATGGATATCGTTGAGTCTGCTCAAGACTATCAGAGGCTGTGAAATGAAGACTGGGGTATTTTTTTTTTTTTTTACTTTGGCTCTAATATCAAAAGATTAGGAGGTAATTTGTTACAGATTAGACAAACTCATAAAAAAAAAAAACTTTGATTAGGTCCGTATCAGCAAACGATGTTATGCCATGTGGAGTTCCATAACAAAAATGTAAAAGATAAAAGGTGCTCTGCTTTTTTTCCCCTCTTTTTTTTTTTTTTTCGCAGTGTGCAGTCATGAACTGTCAAACTTTCAGCAGGTCAGGAGTTTTTCCAGGAAGTTACAAGGCATATGTGTCTATTGCGAGACCATGGATTGTCAAGAGTCAACCTCCAAAGTTCCAGTGAGGGCTGTGAAGTGTTAACCCAGCTTTTTGGAGTCTCCTTGTGACTTTCTCAAGTGAACAAAACCACTTATTCTATTCTAGCCTGTTGTAAGCCAAAACACGTAAGGAATGAGAGCTTTTAAGATTTTAGAGGAATTTAGAGGCTGTTAACTCTACAGCTCAACATTTTCTTGGTCTGGGAAAACTTTTGGCTCTGCATAAACAGCACAGAAGTGATGTACACTCAAGTCATTAAGTTAGTAGGCGAGAAACACCCATTTCACAGGGGCTACTTCTTGTGGGAGGTTCCCCTGGTTGTGTTGCCAGGTTTGTTTCCAGAACGACGGACGGGCACCTTGGATACAGGGATTCTGGTGCGAGTCGGGGGAGGCGCCTGGGTCTTTGGTGGAGGGGATTCAGCCTCTACAACAGACGAGAGGGCTGACTGGCTTACTGAGTGGGGAGGTGGTGTTTGTCTGCTGCTTACTGGGATCTTGGATTCCCGAGGAAGGCTGGTGCTGCCTTTCATTGATTGGAAGGAGGAGGAGGAGGAGGAGGAAGGTGGGGTTGTTTGGGAGGTGGGGCTCAGTTTGTATTCAGTGGAGGGAGAGGGAGTACTGTTTAGATCATCATCCTCTCCGTCCTCATCAGGGTCATTGTAGAGGTCATACAGGTGGTCTCCAGAGCAACTGTCGCGTGAAAGGGCCATGTTCTGGTTTCGCTGCAGCCCGCTCTCATCAGGTGTTGCAGTGGGCGTTGCTGAGGGTGTGTCCCAGTAACCCTCATCACTGAGTGGCTCTTTTTCACTAGGTGATGTAGGATGACGGCCGTGTGTGTGAGGGAGAGGGGGTTTAGCTGCCCGGCCTCCTGCTGCACCACCTACTGGAATCTTACTGAGCCCCAATGCCTTCACCTGGGGGACCTTTCTGTCTGCACTCCTGTGTGTTGAGGACAGGTGGCTGCTGGCAGGGTTGGAGGTGGCACGAGGGGGATAGGTGGAAGTGGGAGTAGTGGAGGGAGGTTGGTGTGATCGGGGCAAAGCAGGGGAGTTGTCACCTGTGGATGGGAGCATGTGCCAGAGCCCCTGCATGTCTGCATCGTCCACTCCTTCTGGACTTGCCATTTCTTCCCCTCCGCCCATGTAGGCCACCACACCACTACCGGCTGGGTGCTGCTGTGGTGGAGGCGGCGCTCGGGCCCGAGCTGGGAGGGAAGAAGGCACTGAGCTTGTGGAAACAGAAAACATGGGCTGGGTCCGATGCGAAGGTAGAGTGGGTTTGGTTGGGGAGCCACGAGACGTAGCGCTGGTGATACCAACAGCTCTTCCAACACCTGCTCCCACACTCCCCCCTCCTCCCCCACTGCTGCTGCTGCTGGTGCCGCTGCCCCCATTGCCCGCTGGCCCCTCTTCGTCTGCGTCAGCAATAATGTCACCACAGCCTGTCAGTGAATCAAAGCTCTTGAGGGATGTGACGTCAGTAAAGAGGAGAGAGCATAGGCGGTCCACTGAGGGTTCTGACGGTGGGTCACCCGTGCTGCAGCGATCCAAAGGGGGTGTAGCGAGTGAGGGGGTGAGGCTTGAAATTGAGGCTTTGGCTATTTGGATGGGAGGGTGCAGAGGCGAGTCAGTGGGTGTGTAAGGAAAAGGGGAGTCTGGCTCACCAGATGGCCCCGGCATGGCAACACAGTGTGGGGGTGTCATGGTAACACTAGTAGTGGGAGTCTCTGGGATAGGTGATGCCTCTCTATTCCCACAATCCACTTGGTGATGATGCGGAGGCGGTTCAAGGGTTAGCGTAATATCCTTTACCTTATCAGGGTCGGCAATATCCCCATCCTTCTCCGTCTTCCGTTCCACCACTTCCACCTCTCCATCGTTTGTTTTTTCCTTGCGTCTCCATCGCATGCTGCTAAAAAAGCCCTTTAGGCCCCTCCCTCTTCTGACAAGCCCTGTCCCTCCATTTTCACTCGACCTGAAACTCCCACGTCGGAGTAGAGAGAAAAAACTTAGCGATTTGCTGAGGGACCTCACCGGCCCCGCCTCCAGGATAGCAAGCCCCTCCCCTCTCTGTCCATGAGCATCGTTGTTAGAACTTGCTAGTCCATCGTGGGTTTTGCTCCTCACGAGCTCCACCGACGCCCCTGAGCCGTTTCCATTCAAAGAATTCCCATTGTCAGAGTTCCCGTTGTTCGCGCTGTTCGTAGCTCCTTTGTTCCTGAAGGAGAAGAAGCTGGCCATCCCAGATCCGGTGCGCCGCTTTCCGAAGAGTTTGAAGGCAGCTTTGTTGATCTTCCCTGTGGGCTGGGGGTCACACTGAGGGGCCACAGGAGGCTCCACACACTCTGACTGCACCTCCATTATCTAGCACTCTATCGTCTCCCTCAAGCTCTCTATCTGCCTCTCTGTCCTCTCTCACTCTGGCCACACATGCAGTCACCCTCTCTCTCTCTCTCTCTCTCTCTCTCTCTCTCTGTCCACCCTGCTGTCTGGTGCTCTTTCACTCCCACTCTGACTAGCTCTAACGCCTGCCTGCTGGTTTTCTCTCTGCCTACCTCCCCTCCCCTCTCTCTCTCTCTCTCTCTCTCTCTCTCTCTGTCTCTCTCAGGCACACACACACACACATGCTAGGAGCTGCTCCTTACTGTAACCATGGCAACTGGGTGGGCTAAGCAGCTTTCGTCAACGTTGGCGGGGCGCCAGTGTCTGTCCTCCAAACCCTCCCCCATCCTCTTCCTCCTCTCTTCCTCTACCTTCCCTGTCACCACTGCACTGTTTGCTCTTTTCTTTTAACTACTCATCAGTTTATAAGCCATTCATCGCTTCCATCCTTGTGTGTGTGCATGTGTGCGTGTGTGTGTGTGTGTGTGTGTGTCTGTGTGTCTGTGATAAGTAAGTAAAGATACAATCCCCCTGATTAATTATAATGGATTAGACATGAACTCAATATGTTTATGTGAGCTTTCTTAGTGGATCATGAGACAGAGCGGAATGACTAATTATAAATACTGCTCGCATACTTGCTAGGATTTGATGTTGTTTACATGTCTGTGGAACAAGAAGTTTCGCACATGAATATTATGAAGGATTTCTTAGTAGAAGTGTCATAATGTAACGTCACGTCAAAGCACACACACACACACACACACACACACACAGCTCAGACATGCCTCCAATACAGTTTGGGCCAGACATATAGGCCATATGGCCGTGAGCCCTCTTCCATATGGACACACAGGACCAGGTGTCTGAGAGCTATGACAACACATCTAACTGTCATCCTTTCATCTTAAGTGTGTGTGTGTGTGTGTCCATGTGTTTGTAACCACTCGTGCATTTAACATTACAATCTTTCTTTTAACATTAGCTATAGTGTTAGCGTCAACCAGCAGACTTTCTGTGGGAAACTGTTGTCTCACTGGAAGAAAAAGCGGTGCGTAGCCTTAACTTGTTGCCTTTCTGTTATGGTTCTTCTTATTCTCCTAAATATACACGACATAACATATGTAAAATGTTGAAAAAATAACAAAGAAATCGATTTTAAATGGGCGCTCTTCATCCCTACTGTCGAGCCACTGTTTTGAAGGTATCTCTTCCAAAATATATCCTCCTCGCCTGCAGTGGATTCACCCAGAGTTCCCTGTTTTTGTGATCCACTGTGGGTGCTCATTTTACTGCCTATTCTATCCTCCCAACCCCCCATGAATCTCCCTGATACCCCGACCCACTTACAAACCTCCTCTCCCCTCCTTCCTTCCTTCCTTCCCTCCCCTGCTCCTTTTCTCTCTCTCCTCCTCCTCCTCCTCCTCCTCCTCCTGCTCAGTTGCTTTGAGCACAGGCTCTCCTCTTCCAGCCCACTGCTATCAAACAATGTCTGCATTCATCCGCCCAAGGCAACACACACACACACACGCACACGCACACACACACACACGTATCCACAGACGTGCTCACACCCACACAAACACATTTTGAGGGCTTCCCCAGAGTGAAGCGCTGAAGCATATCTGCTCTCCCCCAATAAGAACGATAATCCGTCCGCTCAGCCAACAAGTTGGTCACCCAGCCTTGTCCGCCTGTCGCCCGGTGTGCAGGTTTACAGGTACATCAGATACTCAAGCAGAATGTCCTACAGCCATGCCAGCAGGTCGGCCGGCTATCGGATGGACTTGACTCTGAGCAGCAGATGGCTGGCAGTGGAGACTGAAGAGTGGGCTCAGTTATCACATCATGAGACAAAGCACTTTGCTGAGTTCTTAGCGTGGAAATGCACATCGTTATGCTGCTTGAATCATTCCAACGTCAGTAAAGCACGACTACTTGAATGTAATACTTGTATATTCCGTAATTAAGATCACTATCACAGATCAGTTCCGGCCTTCACAATCTATTGGACAGTGCTGTTGGTGGGAAAGCAACAACCTTGTAACAAGAACTGCGTTTCACTTTTTATGGATAGCTCTAAGGAAATGCAACATGTGCTTTCTTCACAACCCAATGACCTTAGACTCGTATGCACACAAGAAGTACACACGATATTATCTTTACACACACACCCACCCCATCTGTCTAAATAGGGTTCCTGTTTCAGCCCCCTGAGTGAAGCTCAGCAATAAGTGGGACAGTTAGAGGACATTTTCTCTCTGCCTCTCTTTCTCTCTTACTTTGTTTTCCAACAATATGGCTTGTCTGAGCGGGCCTGCACAGTGTCCTTTGTACTTTTTCTGCATGTGACTGCAAACAGAGCATGGAGAGTATAAAACAGCAAAGTGCCCTAGGATGCAAATATTGATGGACTTTTAAAAGTGCATGGCGAGGGAACACGTGAAAGGAACCATTGATGGAGGGATTACGGATGTACAACATTTGAATACCAGAGAACATCTTGATATGTTGATAGAGTGTGTTCGAGTGTGTCGGCAGTTAGTTCCTTACTTAATTACTTAATTAGTTACTTGCTTGTGCTCATATGTCATCAGAATGTTCCAGAGATGTAAATAATTTCTCGGACAAGGAAATGCTTTTGTCTAGTGGCCGTATTGTCATGGCCTAGATGCTCCCCCTACTTCCTGTCTCTGTGTAATCACCCTGCCACCCTTGTCTCGTTACCTTTCCCTCTCAGCTGTGTCTCATCTGTGTGTATATTCCTGTCTTGTTTCAGTGTTCCTTGTTGGGTCGTTTGTCTTCACTGTCACTCCCTGACACGTATGTGACCTGTAAAGTATTCAAAAGTCTCCACATCATGATATAATTATCTTGATTTATTAAAGCTTATGTTCTCTTTATCCAACGTTGATTCTCTGACTATTATGAGATCATGCCGATGGAGAACATATTGGTGCCTCAACAGTCACGACCTCTTCTTTGTCCAACCCACTTTAGTCTTTTTACATATTAATACCAACGTTGCTAGACTCGGCAAAACCATTGGCCTATATATATATATTTATTTTGAGATGAATAATCCAATTGCAACCTCAATATGTCAAGAAAAAAATTACAAATTAGCCACTACAAACGCATAATGCTTCTCTAGGCTCCAGCTCTTCGCCGCCTTGTTTACTGTACGGCAGTGTTGCAGCAAGTACTCCAACTTCGCAGGCTTAATCGAGATCAGGTGTGAACGTAAGTGTACGACTCTTGTCAAAGGCGGAACTAATACTATCAACGACTTTCTATGACGTCCATTGAAGCGTTGGTACAATAGTGCGGCTACAATGGGTCTGAGAAAGATCAATAGCGTAAGAAAAGGCAGAGGTGTAGCTTTTTGTTCCTTGTTGGTCAAGTGAACTGTTCAAATACTCCAACTCATACTACACACACATTCATCATCGATAATCAAGTTGTTTAAGGACCGAGCGTCTTCTAGCTCCGGATCAAACTAAGCTATAGCGTGTGTTGGAGCACGTCCATGTTTGTGTGTCTAATGTCTTAAACCCCCCCCCAGGATTACCCCCTGTGCTCTTTTGTTACTTAAGTAATCAACAGGGAGTGGTACTAGCTGTTGTTAAGCCGCCTAAGCACAGACTCCCCAAACACTTTTACATTCCAAAGGCTGCAAACAATGTCTTTCTGACTGAATAAAGTTATTTTATTATAATAAGTAATAATAATCTGTATAATTGTCTAGTCCTGCATTATTTATTGAATAAATTTAAATATTTTCAGTGCCAAAATGTTCTGCATGTTACTGACCTTTTTTTTTGCAGCAGACAATTTGTCTCATCATAGCATTAGAAGCGTAAATGTAATTGATCATGGCGTTCCATTGTCCTGGAACAGAGCCGTGATTAACTACACTTGCGCTTTTTCAAACAGTAACAAGTCCAAAATCCCGACATCAAAAATATCTCTACATCCTCCACGCTAGGAACTAATTAAAGAGCAACGTGCCATGGCTATGTGTTACAACTGCAAAGAAACAAAGGCATGTCATGTGACAGGGAAAGGCAGTAATGAATTACACAAGTGGATAGATAGAGAAGTGCAGTTTCCAATTACTAATAATTAAAGATGCTGTTGACATTGAGTTCTGTATGTATAAGAGAGAGAGAGAGAGAGAGACATCCAAACCCCTTTTACCCTACAGACACATACAACCTGCATGTGCACCATCTACATACAGCGTGTGCATGTATACAGTATGCATATCTATGTCGGCTGTCTGTGTGTACCGTATATAGACATTTTGCATGAGTACTACTGGCATTTATGGTGAGTGTAAGAACAGTATTCCCTCCTTGTCCTCAGGAGTGTTCTCGCAGCATGGCGTGCAGTATTCATCTGAATGATTCAAAGCCCCCAGTGGCTTTTCTCTGGAAGAGACTCCTCAATATTTAATGTGAGGTAACATGCACAAGTAGGCTACAGGAAGACCTCGTACAGAGAGAGACAGAGGTGACAGTGTGTTGAGGGTGCAAAACCTGCCTGACCACAACAAACTCAACGTTTCAAAAAGAGAGCATGCGTCACTTAAAAGTCACAATGCCTTCAAACGAATATCACGGCTCTCGTCGGAACTTCGATGTTGCAACTCGAATGAATGTATTAATATAGGAATGAAAACCCATTTAAGAAACGCGATTAGATAAACTTCACACTGTGAGCTAGAACTTGCCCGTGGAACATTTGAATACCAGAGATCGTCTTGATATGTTGATAGAGAGAACATCGGAAGTTAACATTTTTCCTGTTGAGATAAGGCATGATAAAGCCTCTTTTGCACACAGCATTCATCAAACTAATGCATACGAATGACCAAACAAAAAGCTTGGGGAAACCTTGTGAGAGTATAAAAAGTAAATTGAAGGTAGCTAAAAACCCTATTCTTCATTCTTCTACGTGTGTGTGTGTGTGTGTGTACTGAATTATTGTGCCCTTTTCCTCTGATTGTAGAGAGTATGGAGCTTTGGAAAAAGCTGACACAGGGGTTACAAACATCACACTGCGCAGCCAGTCCATCTTTACTGCACGCTGTTGTAGCTGCTCATGGACATTGATTCGTCTGAGCCCAATGGTCACTTTGTCTGATTGCTGTGTGTGTGTAAGCACAAAACTAATTTATTTCCGAAGTATGCAAGCGTGGTGTTTCAGTAGGAACCACTTCACTGAAAATACTGCGGACACAAATTCCATAAAGTATTTAGAGAGACACGGGCTGGAGTCTCTGGTGAAGGGAAGTTGTGCTTTGTTTCTTTGAGTGGCATGCAAAGCGCTGCACAAATAACATATGTAAATTATTCTGAATTTGCAGAGACACACATCCCAGATTGACTCTGTAAATGCTGACATCCTCCAGGTCTTTCTGCAGCAATATGATTGAGGAAGATGTTTGCTTGTACAGTAAATCAAATCCAATGAAGATCAAATCCGTTCTGAGCTCCCATACGAAGCGAAGTTACAACCTCGGTCTGGCATTAACACGGACTTATTATGGTCTTTAAGAAAAGCTGAGCCAAAACACACAGTCTGACGCGGAAATAAATGTGAACTGCCTAAATTACTATGCCACATCCCGAGGGCAGTAAACCTAACCCAGTTAAAACAAGGGTGTATAAAAAATGCCCTGCTCAGAGAAACGCAACTAGAAGAAATGTAAGGATTTTTCCATAATCCTATAAATCTTGTTTTACTGTTTCCTACAATATTTCATGCAGGTATAAATATTATGAAAGTATATATTTTTTTTTATTATCCGACATGGCTAGCTTCTGAAGATTTTTAGCTCAACTAGCACCACTGAGCTAGCTAACGTTACAGCTGAGCCAAGGAGGATGACGGGACGCGCTTCCTGTCACGCTTCCTTCCGCGCGTTGATACAGTGGAAAGAAAATAGTTCCGACACGAAGCTGCTCACAACAAGGTCTGTGGATTATCTTGAGTAACCGGCTCATGATTTATGGAAAGAGACATTGCTGTTGAGTTTTTTTTTGCCACCATGAGCACCACAATGCTAGTTCCATTATATTGGAGAGAAGACATCTCTATGGCCAATATCTCCAATACCCGGCAAATGACACCAAAACAATCTAGATTCATAAATAGTACTACAGGTAAGAGGAATATGTCATTTTGATTTGGGGTTGAACAGTGCCTTTAAGATTCAGTACTCAAAAGGTGAAGAATTAAGGAAAAAATCGTGGATACTTTTTGAAATTTCTTTGTCTAAAATCTGATTTAAAGTGAAATTCCATTTTTAAGAGTCCAGCATTTGTCAGTGTTTAGACAACCAGACTCATTGACCTTGTTTGTCCCAAGTGCATCTGTGACAGTGACCCCTGAGCAGGGTCAGCCGTCATAAATAATCAGTCATTGACATGGCAGACTGCGACGACCAATAGGATTTTGGGATCAATGCACGTTAGGAAGTCAGATCATCTAATCAATGTGAGATGTGTAGGATTAAATGGTCAATAAGCTAACAGCTGAACCTCTTCAGTGTCTGAACGTCACAGTCCATTTGTCATTGTCACACTAATAGTTAAAGAGAAACGACCAGTGACTACTT
This sequence comes from Bovichtus diacanthus, assembly GCA_943590825.1. Taxonomy (NCBI): domain Eukaryota; kingdom Metazoa; phylum Chordata; class Actinopteri; order Perciformes; family Bovichtidae; genus Bovichtus; species Bovichtus diacanthus. Next base: position 1,208,869 of record CALSBV010012432.1, read on the forward strand.
AAATCAAAACTACATTTAGTCCAATACAGTTAGTAGTGCAGCCAAATGTCTGTTCAGCGTTGTTTCCATTGCTAGATTATCTTTAATGATGTAGAATTTGATCAGCAAAATCAGATCAGGTCAAAAAAACAACATTGAGATTAGTCTGGATTCAAGCCTTTGGATGAGATGAAATATTTCTGGTGCCAAAAAACATCATTTTCTGTGGGTTTTCATGTGGAGAAATACGACTATTTGGATTATGAATGGATTATACAAAAAGATGAACAAACTAGAAGAGTCACCATTTATTCGGGACAAATTTATTCTCTTATTCTATTCATTAATTCTCTATAGTGCTTTTCAACATTCATTAAAAAAAACAAGCCTTTTTTCTATAGGTGCAGTATATGACATAATAATGACGCTTTCCATTGAGATTTAGACTTTACACACATACAACTTCATTCACTCGGCCCATTGAGGACCATTGCGTAATTAGCACTTTATCACATACAGATCGACAGTTTCCCCTTGACACGCACGCACTTTCAGTAAGCCCTCTCACTCGGTTGCCCCTGTCCCTCAGTATCCCACAATCCCCTGTTCGGTCTCAGCAGGTCATGCGTGCCACTCCAAACTCCAGGCTTACAACAGCTGGCTCCTCTTTGGCCAACTCGCTGTTGTATGTCCCTTCCAGCTCTCCGTAGCTCTGCTTCCTGCTCTCGGTGCCGCTGCTACCCTCCACTGTCCGCTCTGTGTCAGTGCTCTCCGTGGCCTCCTCGCCCACCTCCTCCTGCTGCTCGTCCTCCTCCTCCTGTCGCTGCACTTCTTTGTGGTTGATGGGCGCCCCCAGAATGAGGGAGTTGGGACGTGGCGGGAGGGGGTTGGAGTTGGAGTGTTGATCTCTGGTGGGAGGAGGTGCAGGGGGGTCGGAGGTCACAACAGGGGTCACGCCGAGCTGGTGGAGCCGCTGAGCAGAGAAGGGGGGGGGGGGCAACACAGAGAAAGGTGTTTTAATTCAGAAACTGAACCCCAAATTGCTCCTAGTGTTTAGGCCAGAACATTGCATGGTAGCTCACTGTGCTATGTGTGTGTGTGTGTGTGTGTGTGTGTGTGTGTGTGTGTGTGTGTGTAGCACATTATATAGTTGAGAATATATTAGCTTTTCACCTTTTGATAGTCACTTTTTTTCCATTGTAAACTGATACTACATTCATTAAATATGATGGAATATTTGGGGGTCAATATTATCAGTTTTTATATTACAAATGTTTCAAGATTAATATGTATATTTGTATTAATCAGTCACTCCTTATGCTCAATGTTGTATAACTTTTAGACTGTTTTTATCATCGTTTTCCCACCATTTTTATTTTGTTTTGTAAAGCACTTTGTAACTCCGTTTTGAAAAGTGATGTATAAATACAGTTTATTATTTAAAAAAATAAATAATGTACAGTAACAGAGCAGCCAGTTGCAATTACTTCATCTCAAGACAAAATATTCATCATAACAAGATAATTAATGTATTAACCAGGGATAAGAAATGGGGTTTCATTAAAAAGAAAAAAGACAACAGCACTGAAAGTATAAAACAACAAAATGCACTGAGTGTATATTCAGTGCCCTAACTTCAACATGTAGGCTCTATAAAGACTAGTGTGTAAACTCACGTTCTCCAGTGCTTGCAATGTGCCCTCCGCCTTGCGGCTTTCCTCTCTCAGAGTCAGAACGGTTTTGAGGATCGACTGACGGGGGTGCATAGACCGATCAAACTGGTGGTACATGTTCCTCCAGAACCTTGGAAACAAGAAACACACTGTAAGACGTCTTGTCGGATGAGAGGAACAATTGAAGTACGGCAATTTAAATATGCAACAGCAGCAGGGAGGTGAGGCCGGCTGGACTGACTTGAAATGGTAGGGCAGAGTGGAAGGCTCCAGCACAGGGTGTGCTTCAGCGTATGCGGGACTGTAGAACGGATTCAAGTAGTTCTGTCTCTCGCTCATTAGAAATGCCCACAGTGAGTGGGTCCGCTCCCTCAGCCTGGAACACAAAACAGCCGTTAGAGAGACTCACAACACGCATGTTTAAAACAAATTGGGAAATTGTTTAGGTTTAGTTGGACTCAAATCTGCCACTGGTGCCTGTGAAATGATTGTTTTGCTTTTATTTAATCTGTAAAAACAGGTGAAAGTTTTCAGAACATTCATTTTGGCCACAAGAGGCTGAAGTGCACCACCACCCCGTGTGTTTCTCACTTGCCTCAGGGCTCCCATAAGCAACTGTCAACAATTATTTGCTCTCTTAATACTTACTCTCTGTGTGTTTATGTTCAGAATGAGAACATTTTTGTACAGATTTTGTCCGCACTTCTGTGCTGACGGTCATAGGTGCAGCCAGAGAGGTGTATTTAATCTATGCATGCATGTTTGTTCGTAGCTGTTGGACTGTTTGAGCAATGAGGAGTGTCCTTTTCCGACCGAGAAATGATGACGGAAGAGCCTTTCGAGGCGTGTTTTAATGCACAGAAACGCCGTCCCTTTTAGAACCGATGGATACATTCAAGAGTCGTTTTACTGAGCATTAGAAGCGAGGATGCACAGAAAACAACTACTCTACACAAATGTGTGTGTGTGTGTGTGTGTGTTTGTGAGTGTGTGTGTGTGTGTGTGTGTTGGACTCACCGCAAATCCTCTCTCTGCCTCTGATTGTTGCCAAGGAAGTTTCCATATTGACAAGAGTGGACGTGCTCATGAATCTGCAGCAGGAACCACTCGCTGAACTCAAATGCCTACGGAGGGGATTATCATTTATTGAATACAATTACCACACTGCATAAGACATTCAAGTGTGTAAATACGACACACACACACACACACACACACACACACACAGTCACACACACACACAGTCACACACACACACACCTGTGGGAATTGCTCTGTCAGCTGCCATACACATTCCAGAAACTGAGTGAAGATAGGAGACACTTCCTTTGGATCCCCGTCCAACTGGTCACACCTAATACAAATACAAATTAAAGATAAAATGACGACATGAAGAGCAGAGTCTAACGCGACTAAATCTCTTATTTGATCCAGTGGAAACCTCACCTGTCTGCGAACTTGTGGCCAAATGAGATCCAGTCTTTCTCTATCAGAACCTAAAAGACAAGTGTGAAGTTAGAGACACTAACTCGCAGAAACACAAGTTGACATTCTCATCGACTCTTTAATCCTTCTTGTCACTGTTGCCAGACTGTGTGCATGTATTGCTGTGCGTGTTTGCTGCTGGTACCATGAAGCCCTTGACGGTGCGGTAGTAAGGGTCCATGAGCAGCGCCCCCAGTGAACAGACCTGGGCTGTTCTGTCCCACCCGTCTGAACAATGAACCAACACGCTGGCTCCTTCCACGGTCACCGCCTGGGGGTGAAGAATGAAGACGGACAGCAGAGGATTGTGGCATTACAAAAAAGAAACGAATGAATCCTCGACAGTCGCGGCCTACGATGGACTGGTGGAGATTTTAGGTTGTAGGTGGACAGGATTTAAAGAGATGATAGATCATAATTGTTATGATGAAATGCTTTAAAATGTATTCATAGGAATATGCCACAAATTACTTTCAGAGAAGCACTTAAATATCTTGAATAAAAACTATATTAATGTGCAATAGAGTGCTTCAGTGATGACGTATTTTTGAAAGGCCAGCCCGGACGTTAGCGCCGCCCTGATTTGCTCAACAAAAGAGCTGACGATGGAAATAAGCTCTGTGGCAAACAAACGTTTATGACACGTTTTGTTCAGCAAGATAAAACTCACAAAGGGACGTCATGTTTCTGATTTGATTACCTTGGTGAGAAAGATAGCTGCGTCTACAACAGCTTTGATGTGTCGCAACCAGCCACAGCTCTCCAAGCCGACCAGGTGGTCACTCATGGAGAGAGATCGAGTCCCAATCACTGACAGACGCATACAAAGACACAAAGTCATTTCAGACTACTTGCATTTTGTCTAAAAAAAAAATTATAAAAGTGGCCTTCATAATCTGCAAAAAAGAAAAGAAAAAAGAAGACACTTTTGTATGTTGCCAGTGTGTGTGTGGCAACATGCGATTCACCTTCTAGCAATTTCTGCAGGCTGGTCCTCATTACGTGGATGTTTTCAATGCCAACGAACTGGAAGCGGATGTTGGAGTAGTTGTCCTCGTTCTCATAGCCTTTACCTGCTGCTCGGTTAGCGAGAGCATTCAACTGCAGGACAGAAAAAAAACACATAAAAACTAAATAATAGAAAATCTTGTGCTATTAAAAAAATAAATAAAAAAGTTTACGTAGTGTTGAATCCAGTGATATATACAGCACATTTAAAGCTTTTGTTTGGCCGTTACCTTTGGCCTAGTGTCCATGACGTAGACAAATCGGCTGTTGTGATTGGCCTTGCTGATGGCCTGCAGCATGCTCTCGTCCTCTAAGCATCGTGCGCTGAACCCAGAGAGAGGCTGACTGCATCGACACACTGCCGCCTGTCAGGGGGGACAGAGTGCGCTGATCAGAACGAGGACATTTTTAAAAAGCACTGCTGCTAAATGATCAACTGAAACTAGAATATTTCCCCACATTACGCCTGTCATTACCTCCCTCTACGCCTCTCCTATAACTTAACAGCCACAGCTTTCGTGAGTTTGACAAAGCCAAACAAAATACGTTTTCAGTTTATTTCAGTACCTTTTTTTCTTGGTAGAAGTATGTGAGTACAGGAAAGCGTCCTTTGCTTCTGAACTTGGAACTCCCCACAATGATAGGCTTACTGGCGGTGATGGGAACATACAAGTTCCGTGGGTACGTCTCGCACACCTAGGCAAATCAAAAAACACAAAACATACAAAAAACATGTACACGCAGACACAAAAGGATATTGGCGGACATCTCCTTGTTTATGAGCATCAGTATGACCATTGCTCTGCATTAGTCTGAATCCTTAACAAAAATAACACAAGGCTTAACATTTTAGATCGAAGCTCTGCCTGTCCATCATACTACAGTTGGAAGTAACCGTGAAGCTCCAGCGCCCTCTTCTGGACAAATGTGCATAAGGTTTTCATAATGTGCGGTAATGTCTAACTTGTTTCTCTAATAATTTAGAGTCATAGTCAGCTTATTATAAACACAGTGATCCTTCCCTTTGTGTTTGAGCAGGCAAGCCTGGGCAATGTTTGAACTAAAGACAATAAAGTAGTACTCAGTGCCAGAAAAAAACAACCGTACCGTACGCACGACATTATTTCACGGCAATCCTGTGACGTCAACAAACTGCCTACTCCTTGGAATGTCTTTGAAGCAGCTGCTGTTTATGGTGTATGGTTCACAGCTTTTATTGTATCACTTACTGCGTATGGACAATATATCCTTCCAGGTAATAAACCTGTGTTAATCCATTTTTTCCTGATTGAGGAAGGGAAAAAAAATAATAATAAAGTTGGATTTTTATCTAAAATGCTGGCCGATTTAACTATGACTGTTCACATCTTAGCTGTGGATCCTAACAAGACATATCATGAAACTGTAGAGACTGTGTGCTTGTTTCTCTTCTTCTCAGGACACAAAAAAAAGCTATGACTGCAGCATCACATGTAACAAAGAAGCACCAGCAATCGCCAAAAGATCCGCCTCTGGAACAATGTTCTCAATTTGCACTTCAGGTGAAGAGCACTTATGGTTTACAAGATAAAGCCAGCGATCTACCTTGTAGTCTCTGTTTACGTTTGTGAGCTGCCATTGGTCGCAGGGGACGCCCATCCTCTCAAACTCCGCTCCAAGGTCGATGATTTGCCATCCTTCCTCTCTCTGTTGGTCGTTCTGTTTGGGGTTGTAGGAGAACGCATAGAGCTCCTCATAGGATACTGCACAAAAAGGAGAAAGAAGCCAGAAAAACAGCCTTAACAAAAAAAAGACAAGTATTGACAGATTTTTTTTTTTTTTAAAACACGGATCTTAGACAGACAAAACTGAAACCCACCAGGCCGTAGAAGACGCAGCAGCGAGCTGTAAATGTCGTGGCAGTCTCTTTCTCTCTGCACCACAAAATGAACCAGCCTGAAGTTACGACACTGGATGACCAGAGGACAGCCTGTGGTGGTCAGGGAGAGCTTCTCCACAGACGCTATGTGGTGATGCAAAATCTGCAGAGGAGGGGAGAAGTAAAGGAGCAAAAGAAATTATTCGACAACTACAGGAGTACACTGCTAAAAGACGTAGTGTGCATTGAAACAAGGTGTTTTCCCCGAGTATGAAGTATGAAACCATGTATGTTGTGAGAAGACGAGTCTGTATGTCCCTGGATGCATTCAGATAACACATGCCTCTCTATTTATTATCAGTTGTAATACAACTATGAACAACCGCTTATAAAAGACATGAATAAAAGGAAGGAACCATAAGCTTTGTGGCTCTCGTCACCTTCTGAACGTTGGGTAATGTTTATACAGTAAAAATGCTGAGTGTCAAGATTAACGAGTGTAACAGTAAAGCAGTAACTATTTAAAAAGGCACAATTACACTGCGTATCCTGACACTCCTGCACACCTGTCATCAGGACTAAAATAGAGAATCTGAAAATCTTTGTAATCAGTCTTTGTAAAACGGGCCCACTAGAGGAAGCCTTCATGCAGCACTTGAAACTCCTGATAAAAAAGATCTCTCGAAGAGAAATATGAGTGAAGAAAATAATTACTGAAAAATGTGCGCGGATTTCAAGAACAGGTATTTTGAACAGAGGAAACTTGCCAAAAGCTGGCAGTTTGCGACACATTACCACATACTCATAAACTGTTTCAATGCCATAAAGTACAGAGGGCAAGAAGGACAAAAGCAGCACATCACCATAATCAATTAGGGCAGTCTAAATTCCACAGGGATGCCAACCATGGGAGATCATTAAGATGCACATTCATCAGCATTGGTAATGACCAGTGAAACACACACACACACACACACACACACCCACACAAACACAAAGTATGCTGATCTCACCAGCTGTTCAGACAGACAGTAACTCGACTGCTATTTAATATTTTATAAAAGGCACAATAACATTCACAACAAACTCTCTCTGACCAACAGATTCTATCTTGCCTCCACAAATGCAGACACATACAGTACGCTGGCAGATGCTTCCAGGCATCTACACACACACACACACACACACACACACACACACACACACACAC
>CALSBV010012432.1:1216091-1237391 GCA_943590825.1 Bovichtus diacanthus
ACAGTGCAGTAGGAGACAAAACCCTGCACACTACACTAGAACTAGCCAAAATAAAAAACAGAGGAAAAGAAAATGTTTCCTTTTCTCAGCACATAAAGCAGGAAGGATGGTGGGGAGGAGGTCATGACCCGAGATCTGCTGCACAAAGCATGTTCGACCACGCTACCCTTTCCACAATGCAGACCAGCAAATGTGTCAGTCTAAATACTGAGAGTACTTTTTTTTTTTTTTCCTCTTACTGCCATCATATGACAGGATACAGAAAGGATAAGGTTTCTTCCATGCATACCCCAACACTGCAGTTGTGTTGCCATTGTAACCACCAACAAATCTGGACGCCCTACTGAGGTTGCAGCCGGACATCGATATAACCCAGTTCTCCAGGTGCTACAACAGTAATCCTCTTTCAGGTGGAGGCAGAAAACACGCGCATGTACAGAAGCCCAACCGGAAATCTTGCAACTATGGAGGCTTTTAAACTTCTACCACACTTCCTCTTACTACACACGCACGCTTGCATATTCTCTCATTTTGCCCAACACACACAATCAGCTTGCAGACTTCCTTGTTGTGGTCACGCTGATGTCACCGTTTTTAACAAACGGTTCCAAATTCAGAGAAAATGTCTTCTGACAGCAGCAGCGATGATTTTGCGAGAAGCTACTGGCAACATTACGCTGCGTCAGGCCTTCCAGAGTGGGAGTGCAAACATCATGTATCGTAGAGCAATAAAAGTCAAATCATAGGCTAAAAGCAAGTCCTTATTGTCAAATGAGCATCCTAAATCACCCACAGTAATTAGTGTGTTTGTGATTGTATGATCCCACATCTGACTTTCGGCATATTCTGGGGCACATGGAGTAGTAGTAGACACATGACATGCACATTCTGCATCTAACCCTGTGCTAGAGTGGTATACAAGACTCAGAAAGGTAAGCCTAACTATAATAACCAATAGCGCATTTATTGTGGTTACATCCATGTGTATTATACTTGCTGAAAAAAGGGGGACTGAGAATGGCGCCCGCCATTCTGGCAGAATGTAGTCACTCACCCAGATCTCCTGTGCGGCAGATGTTGAGTTGTTAGAGCTGCTCTCCACAAAGATGAGATGTGTAGCCGTGAGGTACAGTGTGCCATTTGTAAATTTGTTGCTGAAGCGATCCAACAGTCGCACCTGCTCCACCTGCGAACGCACAAACCAAAAAATGACAACATCAATCAGCAGTTCAAGGTTCTTGTGAACCCCTTCGAATATACCGGAAGGAAGAAAAGAAGAAAGACGGGATCTCGCCAACAGGAATGATCCCCGTCACAGAATCGCTGTAAGTGGCACTCTGCACTGGCTCCAGCTGGCACACCACCTAATCCTGACCACCTGAGCCGACCTTTCAGCTGCCACTTCCATTATAATGAGTCACAAACGATTTCTGGAAATGGCAGGAAAGTCTAATTACGGTATTGACTGAACAATGTGACAAATGTGATGTTAATGTGCATGAACTAGGTGATTTGGTTCCTAAATTATTATTTTTTTTTTTAGTAATTGCGAGAAGGTCAAGTTAAACGCAACTATTTATTTTTATAGTTTCCCTTTTCCCAGTTATTATTACCTCCGCCAAGGCGGTTATGTCTTCGGTTTAGTTTGTTTGTCAGCAGGATTACGGAAAAAACAGCCGGGCCGATTTTCATGAAACTTGGTGGAAGGGTGTAGCATGGGCCAAGGAAGAACCAATACAATTTTGATCCTAATCACGGTGCGGATACACACAATATTTTTCACTTTCGTTAACATTACGAGATAGGGCATGGCCTCGGTGGAGGTCTGAGCTCTCAGTGCCCTTCTAGTTCAAAATGTATTCTCATACTACTGACGTGTAGCCTTGCAGTGCTCCCAACTAATCCAAGTACATACTGGAAACACCCATACTGTAGATGTACAGTAGAACATTTACTCAAATCACAAAAGCTCTCACATGAAGAAGGTTGTGGTCCACTAGCCATAACAAAGAGCTTTCAATACTTCTGGTGTTCAGAACACCCATTTATTAGACTAAATAAGGTTTTGGCAGAAAACCTTATTATACAGTCCACGATAAATGTATTTGCATGTTGTCTAGTTTTACTTTTTTAGTATTACCAAATTCATCTCGCAGGCTTTCACAAGATCTTTCCCGACATAAGACACCGACTGAAAATACTGTTAATGGACTTTGTGTAATTTGAAACAACGGCAGTTTAAAACGCATGTGTTGCATTCCTCTCAAATCCCTTTTTGCACAACAACAATCCATTAGAATAAGAGTTAACCTTATTGTAAAACAAGTATGCTGATTGTTACGAGTGACATACACGCTGTGGCAAAATGGCTATAGGAGGGTTAGCAGCGACAGCAGCAAACCGCCCTAATCCATGAGTCATCATATCAACCCTGCTCCTCTCGACTCCGACATCCTCTTGTTGACTCAAACATCCTCTCCTTTGCTTCCGTTTTCCTGTCATTCTCAGATATCATGAAATAATGGAGCCTATCTCTGCCTCCCAGCAACCAGCGGGACACAACTCTGCCATAGACAGGCTTAGACTGGAAGTCGGGGGTGTGAGTAAGTCTCAGAATAAAGTTAACAATGTTTATATTTGTTGTATGCTAAGTTAAGTTAAGCTAAGCTTCAAAGTACTTTAAAATATCATATCGACCACATAGCTCGAAAACGGCATACACAACAAGTAGCATCAGCTTATTTCTGAAGCAGGTTGACAACAGAGTTAATACAACTTGTTTTTATTTATTTATTTTTTTTTTAAATGAATCATCTAACAAAATAATGTTATAACAATAGAGTGGCATATTTTTTTCTTTTTTTTTTTTTTCTCTTTTACACCAACTGAAAACACTTTGTGTACCTTAACCGGACAGTATTAAATCTTCCTCGGCTGTTTTATTCAAGCATACAACCAAGGAGCCTTGAGGGCCACACCCAGTCTGTATGCAATCACACCCACCTGATCCCAGCACACCCTTATTCTACAGGACAGTATGTTTACCAAAGAATTGTGTGCACTTTGCTGTAATGTACGACTAGCCCGGAGCCCCGAAAATGAGGCCTAACGTGACGAAGAAAGCGCACCTTTCAACATTACACGCCGTCGCAATTACACTTCTAGCACAAATTAGGTGTGGGCCTGAAGCATGTCCCAAACAGCTCCATCAGGGACAGGCTGCTTCACCCGCAGTGTCGCACGGAGAGATAACGCAGGTCCTTCCTTCCTGCAGTCAGACTGTACAATCACCACGGCCCCTGGTAGACCACCACACACTCACCTGTTCAGACTGTGAAATGACTCTGCTATGTGCAATATTAACTTACTTACTCATCTATTGTTACTATTGTTATTTTTAGCCCGGTACTACTGCATTTGCACTTTACTTACTTAATTATCCACTCAATCTTAGTGTTCACGTGTTTTTTTTATTGCATTCTTTTTAACTTACTGCTGTGACCATGTAAATTTCCTCGCTGTGGGACTAATAAAGGATTTCTGAAACAGTGAGCTACAGACGCTTATGTAGGACATGTTTGAGTTGGAAAGTCCCCTGAATCCATATGTATTTGTACAGCGTTGCCTCACTCCACAATTCTGGATTGGAGGTACACAATGATGAGTGCAAAGTGCTGTCTGTGTCAGCTTTATTCTGAAGGTATACATCTCCACACGGTGTGTATGAAGGGTAGCCCTTTAATACATAACGTATTGAAGCGATGAAACGTATTTCTATTATTTATTAGACAATTAAAGTCAGCGTTGTTAATAGGTGTGGTTGCAAATAATTTACTGTCTGAAGCATCCAACCCATAGATTAGATGGCTTATTTTCTCGTGATGCCCAGCAAGGCCTGCTGTCTGGTCTTCAGTTGGCCAAGTGGTTATGGAGTCATGTGCTCAAAAGCTTTCCACATTTGGGCAAATCCCAAATCCTTGGTTGTTTGTTTAGGATTACTGTCCAGATGACAAGAAAAAAAAGGAAGGGGGAGGCTATATATGACAAGGGCTGCCAGTCCTACAGTGACCACCCATGGGTGTGAACACCTCCACACACTATCAGACATGCAGTACGACCGTCAGTCCTGCATGTCTGATAGATCCAGCAATGTGCTATCGTGCTTGAATGTGGCTTTGGTAGGATTGTAGGTCTCTGCTCGGGCTGTCTCATCACACTGGATGCACTGCCACTGCCTGCTTTCATAGTGCAACGTTAACTCGGGCAGTAAATCTGCTGCACGGGGGAAAAACAAACAGCTCATGATGCTCGTCACGTCTGACACCTCGAGCTGCCGGGGTGAGGGTTACACCTGCTCCTCCAACCGTGCCTTGCATGCGCAAACATTAGTCTAAACATTGATATCTCAGGGAAAGCGAACGACAGTCGAGCATTAGAGAACTCCCCACAGGACAGGCCGAGCTGCTTACTTCTCTATCCCATCCATTTGCAATTAGCTAGAAGTGTTAGCTACCTTTGGCGTTCGGATATGCTCCATTTCACCGAGTCCAAACAGCTGTCAGCGACTGCAAAGCTTCACACGACGCCTTCCGGAGACGACTGTATCATTGATAGTGTGTTGGCTCCAACTGCTGCACAACCCGCCTGTACTTTTCGAAGGCATACGATATGTGTTTATTGTCAATTCTTTCTTTTTTTTTTTTACGCCTCCATCCGCGTAAAGAGTCTGGAAATAACGTCAACACTCGACGTTGCACGCTTTTCGAAATAAAAGCACGATTTCGTGTAGATTTTTAGATGGGTCACACATGTGTCCCACCACTCTCTGTAAAGTGTGTGTGTATTAGTAATTACTTTGTTTTGTCTTGATTAAGCACAACGTTGCTATTTAGTAAAGCTCACCATATATGCACTTTAGGCTTTCTCAGATGTTCCTCTTATTATTTCAGTGTATGATATGCTATTAAACCATATAGGGCAATCATGTTGCGTAGTTGGTAATCCTACAAACAATAATTACACTCATGAGTTTTACAAAAGTGTTTGCAATAGTACTTGCAGTGGTGCAGAAATGGAAAACTGGCATTAAGTTATTAAAAAGTAGGTTATTGTAAAGGTATTTTGAGGTGGAATATATAGCAATGCAAATCATGATACATTTGCAGTATAAATCCAGCTAAGATATTTTATATGCAGTGTAAAACACAGCAGAAAAAGAGATGATAAAAGGTAAAACCAATAGAATAAAAACAGAAATCATTAACAAATAAAATAGAGTAATTATGGCCAAAATGAAAAAGAAATGACAAGTGTCAAAAAGAGTGTGTGGGGGAGAAATACAAGAATGTTTCCTGACTATACCTGCTACTGTCTACTGTCTCAAATGGCGTCTTTTATTTTGAAAGCGAGGCCGTCATTTCTGTAAACGTCCGCAAGTATAACCTTGCGCATGTGTGAGGCATCACGCGACACAAAATCAGCGACAGGGATGATGGGAAATGTAGGTTAAAAAAAAAAAAGATTACCCAAAATGCAATAGCACTCGGGAAGCACCAGGCGGGGAATAGGAAAAGTAACACCATGCGAGGATCCACCCTGCGATATTTGGCAGCTTTAAGCATCTAAAGACATTAGAAAGGGGTGCGGAAACATAACCCTGCCACGGAGAACTACGGATTTAACGTTAGTGTTATCTGAAAAAGCCGACATTTTTGTCTGGTCTTTTAAAAGGCAAGACCGCGGATTTGGCCCTCACGCGGGCATCCTTCAAAGCTAACGTGTTAGCCGTGATGCTGTGTTGCTCGCGGAGCGTCTCCTTGCGTGGCTGAAGTCTAAATCACCGGTTTGTGTTAAATGTGTTCCTCCTAAGACAAAATGTCTGGCTTTAACTTTGGATCTGGGACTCTTGGGTCCGCCAACCCTGGCGGGGGATTCGCATTTGGGGCCGTAACCAGGTAATGAGATATTTTAAATAGCCGGTTTAGCTAACTTTAGCATAACCAGAGTTAACCAGTGGTTAGCATACAACAACACACGCGTGACATAAACCTGAGTTTCTGTACGTTATCGTTAAAGTTACATACTTTTCTGAAGAAGTGAGGGGTTTTGCTCGGTGTAACGTTAGCAAGCTAACAAGAGAGACTTAAACGTTAAGGATTTGTTTACGTTCAAAGTTTTGTTCTGTCTGTTGTTGTTGTGACGTGTCCTGATAAGCAAAGGCACATTTGGAGTGACATTCTTAGCAAGCGGAACTGTAAATCGTCACAGCTTTCACTTCATTCACCAAGGTTAACTAATCATTTGTAGTCTTTGTGCATGCAACACGTAAGATGTTTAAGGTACAACGTTGGAGGTTATGTCCTTTTTAAAATTGACATCTTTCTATTGAGTAGTTCTACCAAGGTCTATTAGAAAAACAAACTGATAATGACATATTATCCATTGTTTCTTAGTTTGCTTCTTGACTCTGGTATCATGGAAGAACTATGTAACTAAATTGACTGCCTTTTCTCTTATTAGTGCACCTGCAGCCAATGCTGGTGGCTTCTCTATGGGGACTGCTCTTGGTCCAGCAGCCACAACCCTTGCAGCCGCCACCACTGGCACCGCTCCATCTCTTGGTCTAGGAGGCAGTCTCTTTGGTCAGAAACCTACTGGAGGATTCTCTTTCAACACACCTGCCTCAAGTAATTTCGCACGAATGGAAAAAACAAACTCAGTGGCATAAATTCCTGTGTAGTTAACATGTCTGCTAGCTTCAGCCATAAACCTTGACTTATGTTGTGATGTTGTTCTCTTTTAGACGCTGTTGCACCCACTGCAGGCCTTACATTGGGTATGTTTGTGTTTCTGGGATATTTTTGAAGTATGTTTTTGGAAGGTTAATTAAAACACGTTATAACCTTGATTTCTACTTGTATAATTTCTCTAAGGTGCCCCAGCCCCGACTGCTGCGTCCACTGGCTTTAGCTTGGCCTTCAACAAGCCCACCGCCTCAGCAACACCATTCTCCCTAACCACCTCATCAGTCCCTGCAGGGGCAAGTTTGTCATTTGGCTCTGTGCTGACATCCACAGCTCCACAGCAGCCTGCAGCCGCAGGCTTCTCCCTTGGCCTTGGTGGCGCAACAACCACCACAGCAGCAGCTTTAACAGGCCCGTCACTGGGCGGGAGTCTCTTCTCCAACAATTTGTCTACAGGTGGGATGCAAACAGGCAATCTGACCTTGAGTAAACCTGAGTGAACACGGTGCTGAGAGCACAGTACAATGACAAAAAGTTGTTATATAATTTAGACAAAAACAAGAATTGTATGGAAAGTTAAAATATTTTTTAATTGCTGTATGTATGTGTATATATATATATATATATAAAAACTAATGATGGTTGGGGATTTTGTAGGTTTTGGTCAGTGGGTAAGAAATGTAGTAGTGACTTTTGCACAGGGCTATGACTTCTGATTTTCAATGAGGACATCAATGTTTGAAATTGTTACCCCTGCAGGGGTTTTGATTGGAATTCAACTGTCTTAACTGAGGACTATTTTATTTTTAGTTATCAGTCTTAACAATGTGGCAGTGTTGTAACCTATGTATATGTTTCCATGGGGTTGCAGGTTTGGGTCAGACCGCTCTTGGAGGAGGAGGCGGGTTAACGTTGGGTTCTCTGTTAGCTGCCTCCACAGCAGTATCAGTGGCCCCTGCACCCAGTATTGGTCTGGGTGGAGTCGACTTCAGCACTTCCTCTGAGAGTAAGAGCGACACATCATCTGGAGCCAATGCAAAGTAAGTCCTGCAGACCAATATGCACATGGTTCTTTACTAAATGCTAGAACTGTACATGCTATAATGTAAACAAGTGTAAACAACTGTTTACTGATTTACTAGCTTTCTATCCTATACCTGATCAGCAAGGACTATTTAGTTTGTTGTAATGATGAAAACCACTCTCTCTTTCTCCCCCAGGGACAGTAAAGCTTTGAAAGATGAGAACCTGCCACCAGTTATTTGTCAGGATGTCGAGAATTTCCAGTAAGTGTTGTATATTTTTATATGGTCACAGGATTTGATTTGGACTGTTTGTTGTAAAGCTGGCTAGAAGGATCATATAGTCATAAAGCTATGAGTGTGCCAATGTAGTCCAAACAAGATAACATTTGGTGTGTTCAGAGGTTTTCCCAAGTGCTGGCCAACTGCCATGTAAAATCCATAATTCACATTGAATTTAAATACAATGCTAGAACTGGTGCTAGTGCACCAACATGGCTGGAAAACATTTTGTGTTGAGTAAAAAGTCTTTCTCTCCCACCCCCTTTTTGTATAGAAAATTTGTGAAAGACCAGAAACAGGTTCAGGAGGACATCAGCAGGATGTCATCTAAGGCCATTTCTAAAGTCCAAGACGACATCAAGAGCCTCAAACAGCTTCTCTCGGTCAGTGCCAGCGGTCTGCAGCGCCAAGCTCTGGCCATCGACAAGCTAAAGCTGGAGACGGCGCAGGTAAACAGTATATCTGCACACACACAAGTGTAAGAAGTTTTAGGTTAAATCTTTTTAATCTAAAGCACACATTTTATATTTTTATATACATGGTTCCCACGCCTGCTAATTCTCACTCGAGATTATCTGTGTTCTAACAGTAATTAACCTTAATCTGTGTTTGGTCTTTGAATTTGAGGTAATTGGGCCTGGAAAGTCCTTGAATTTTAGGCTTAAGATGTGGGAACCTTGTATATTGTCAATATGAACATGTATCACGATCACAATGAACGCTTTACTTCCTCAAATCCAGTCGAGAAATGCACATGACAATGAGTGGAATTCAAACATGAATAAGAGGAACCTAATCATCTGGCTTGTTCACTGTGTCCGTTACTCGCACCTCATGAACTGAAAATGTGGAAAGTGCTCTCCAAGAAAGAGACTGTATCCTGAAGAAATATAAAAAATTGTGTCTCTTATTTTCTTTTTCCTTTGTCCTCAAGGAGCTGAAAAATGCTGACATAGCACTACGTACACAAAAGACTCCCCCTGGACTACAGCATGAAAACACCGCTCCATCAGAGTAAGTCATTCCCAAGATGGTAGTTCTGAAGCAAATCAAAGGGGTATGTGTGCAGTAGTTCAGACTGCAGTAGTGTTTGCTTCTTTGCCCCTCCTCGCTAGTTTCTCAGTTCATGGATTTAAGATGAAAATGTAATTTTCTGTGTTTAGTTATTTCCGTAGCCTGGTAGAGCAGTTCGAGGTGCAGTTGCAGCAGTATCGGCAGCAGATCGAGGAACTGGAGAACCACCTGACGACGCAGAGCAGTGGCTCCCACATCACTCCTCAGGGTAAGAGGTCATTTGTTTGACTTTTTTAACGTGAAGTAGGTCAAATGTGTCTTGTAATTTCCAGGTTTTAAATGGGCGGCATTAGTGTGACTCACAGGATGTAGACTGTGCGTACAAGCTTGCTATTGGCTGCTTATTGCAGACGGAATTCTCTTTTCCTTCTGCTATCTGTGTGTTACCAAGATTGGTGTAAAGAAATAAAAACAGTCCTGAGTGTTTGTTTCCCTTTTGAGCACAATTGTGATGGGTTCAGCCAGACCTTTCTCCAGCGCTGGCACAGTGTGAAGAATGGAGATGTCTGGCTATGTGGGACTAAATCTGCATTAAGTCATATATTTTATATTGACATTAGAGCTGATGACTGTAATGTGAAAGTGGTTACTTACAGTGACAAATCACTGTTTAGAGCCAAGATGAGCACTGATGAAATATTTATTTTTTATTAATCTGACTCTGGCTCATCAGTATTTATTACGTAGTTTACCTCAAATGTGCACTCGGATTTTGATGTGTTTTTTTTGTTTTGTTTCCAGACTTGACCTTGGCCATGCAGAAGTTGTACCAGACATTTGTTGCACAGGCTGCCCAGCTCCAGTCTGTTCATGAGAATGTCAAGGTCAGTTCTTTTCCTCCAGCTTTGTCTGAAAATTATTTACAAATTTTTCAGCGTTCAAAACATTGTTTTGAAAATGTGTTTTTAAAAAAAAAAGTTGTAACGCTGTGTGAGGCATTTCTCAAGCTTTAGTATTGTATCGTAATAATATAATCATATCATGTTTTTGTTTTACAAAATGAATGTTGTCCAGATTCTAAGCACATTGTAAGTTGTGTAAACCACATGTTAATTCCATTTTTTTTTTTTGTCGTTCCCTTGTGTGTGTGTGTCTGATGTCGTAGATCTTGAAGCACCAGTACCTTTCATACCGCCGGGCCTTCCTAGAAGACTCTACGGATGTCTTTGAGTCCAAACGGGCATCTAACAGGAAGTGGCAGAGTACGCCGCGGGTCACGACTGGGCCGGCCCCATTCTCCAGTGTGCCCAACGCTGCAGCGGTTGCCATGGCAGCCACGTTGACTCAGCAACAGCAGCCAACTCCAGGTCTGACTGCCTACAAGTTCTAGAAAGTTTTCTTCTTCTCTCCTTAAAATAAAGGAGGTAGAGGAGAGACGAATGTTTCAGCACAGGACGAGAGTGTTTTTTATAATGAGGTAATCGTGGGAGTGGAAAGGACAAAAGGGAACAGAGAGGATGATTTAGAAGCGATTTTTAAAAACAAAAAAAGCCTTAGCTAGTGCCAAGTTAATGTGTTAACTTTCTTTAATGAAAGAACGGAGAAAGGCAGAGATGAGAGAAATCTGTGGCTGAACTCCGACAAGAAACCTTTGTGCTGCCTTACCATCTTGTCATACAAACGCTTTCAGTAATAACAAGGATATAATACCTACTTCATCTCATTTCTCTCTGTGCCCTATCCAGTAATATGTTACAGCAGGTATATCAGGCTGATTTGGAAGAATATATATATAATGGGAGAGAAAGTCCAGCTATTTCAGTTTTACTCACTTGAAATTTGAAGTTGTAATTAGAGCTCCTATATTTAATTTGAGTTAGGACTCTTTTATTTAATGGATGCTTGAAATGAGCCAACTTAATGAAGGTTGTGATGTGATGCATTAGGCACTTTCTGTGTGAATTTTAGATATACTTTGCAAACATTCTCTGAATGAGTAGTCATTCAGACGTCTGTGTTTTTGTTTTGTTTTTCTTCTGAGTGATCAGTTGGTCTATGAGGGTAAATGTATTACAATGTAGCTCCTTCTCTCTTCAGTCCAACTGTCAAGAGGTCTCTTCGATGTAAGGAAGCTCCAATCAAACGCCAAACGGCTTCACCTTACTTCACCCAAAATATATGACTGTTGATATTTTTAGGAACAGAATTTTATATAAAGATTGAATCACCATTGTTCGTTGAAGCATGGAGCTTCTCTTGTCTTGTCAATAGTAGGCCAAGACCCACATTTATAATAACTATACTCTAAATAATTCAACTAAATGCCTACATCAACAAGCAAGTCCTATGTATTAATCAATGTAAGATATATATTCCTTAAATGTATCATACAACATGTTAAATAGTTTCCATCTTCTGTAAAAGATGTAAAAACAAAAATATATTTATAAAGATTATTCACTACACAGTATTAATACCCAGCATAAGCAGACGGCTGAAGATTGATCCTGTAATTGCACATACTGCTTACTCACAGGTTGGCGTTATCAATATTTTTTCGGGCATGGCGACGTATGCACCCCAAAAATACTTAAATAATCCCGTAAAACCAATGTCATGAAACCTTATCAAGCAGGCCATATTATTTCAGTCACGCCAACACTCGATGGCACAAAACATTAATTTAACTAAACATTTTAAAACTGTTACGAGTTGTGTCCATAATGGGTGTTGCCACATCTCTGAGGTGTTAAACAAATGTTCAGCCTTTTTTGTAGGCTTGGGTTTGTAGGCCAGTTTACTGGCATATCAGGGCACTTACTTATTATGAACAAACTAAGGTACTGTGTATATTAGCATGTTCCTGCTGTCCTTATTTGTCCTAAGTGTAATAAAGACGTAATTCAAAAGTTTGAAAGCAATATTTAAATGTGATGGGTTTGTGAAGGCAGCATAGTTTAAACATTATCATCTGGCAACTTAGAGAAATGTCACCTTAAATCTGGTTTTATTTACAAATTTCTGCTGCCTCCCTTTTCCCAAAAAATCACCTACTTAGACTCATCACATCCGATAATCACCAATTGTTACCCAGACAATGATTGTGGCTTATTTGTCAGTATAATCTGAACATTCACATACTTTTGATCTCTTAGCAGGAGCTATTTTGAATAAACATCTAGCCTATGTGCCAACTAGGGATGGGAATATTTTACCAATCCATTGCTTAACCCTAATTTACAGATAAAAAGCCCTTCACAAACAAGCTCTGTTGCTACAGTAGGTCAAACCCACTTGTGTGGAGGAGCTGCACACTGCCTCCGGTGTTTGCTGAAGAGATTTTTTGTATTGCTTTCCATTTTTTAAAATTCATATAAAGCCAAATCAATTTCTGATCATTTTGTTTGATCATTAGTTTATTGTAACCCTGTGTTTTCTGGGTAGGCTAGCTAGCTGTAACTTTTTCTAACTCATAGCTTTGCAAGTCTGTTAACCCCAGAGTTGGGTACTAGGTTACACAATTGCCTTTCTTTTTAACGTCAAGGGTAATATTTAGTTCCCATCCCTATTGCCAAATAGTGGTTATTCACTGGTATTTGCCTCAGTCATTTCATAGATGTGAGGTGTTTGTCTTGGTCTCTTCAGTATTTATTTACCTATTTATTTCTATTTTATTTTTTGATTGTGTGTAACTTAGTCTGTCAATGTGGTGGCCAGTATCACAGCACTTGCAACACTAACCATGCAGCTGGGTGGCGTTTACTTCAGGCAGATTTGTGTTTGACCCGCATACTTGTCGGTGTGCTGGTTGATTGTGTAGGCCAAAAAACTTCGTGCCTCAATAGACATAAGGTGGAGGGTGCCAAAAGACTCAGGACTGAAAATATAAACTATTTAATAACCTGAACTGTACATTTAAACTAAGATATTGTCTTTCTATTACTGCACTTACTCTGTCTTATAGTGGAAGCAAGGCTGGTGACCTTCTGAAATGGACCTGGTCTCTGTCACTTATTGTTGGCCTAATTGAACCGGTGTGCAGTTTGTATACAATCAAGTGCTGTGAACAAAGAGCCGAAGTTGAAGGTTCATTCACAATATGGATAGTCAACAGTGGCAAAAGTAGGCTGCATCAACTCACTGTTCAATCCTGCTTTTGGTTGGTTTGGTTGTATGAGGCCATACCACTGTTGCTTGATTTAAGCTATTTCACCTAAGGGCTACTGTCAGCGTAACAGTGCTGGAACATTTCACATTCAGTTAGATTAAATTAAAACGTAGAGTAAAAGTGCTGTTAACAAGTTGTAATTTCAGGTGTTTTTAATCCAAGGTGGTGGTACTTTGTATGGGCCTTTGCCGAGGCAAGTTCCTGGAGAAACTAGTGTAGAAAATCTACTTTCTTGTTGGTTTGATTTTATTGATTTGAGTTCAGAAGAGAAGGATTACTTTGCTGCTCACACTGGTCCTTCAGTACTGGTAAGATACATTGATGCCAAACGAAACAGACGGATCAGTATGGTCGGATCGTATGTCCACATCTTTGTATTGTGTGCGGTGTCTTTTCCCACCATTTTATGATGGAAGGATACTGTCTTGCTTGGGTTGTATTGATTTTGAGATACTGGAGATAGCCTAGCATTGTGGCACTCAGAAGAGTGAGGACAAAACAAATGTTTAAATGTGTTCTAATATAAACTGGTCAGTTTGCTCTCCAGCACTTATCTGTATATTGCTGCTAGTTACTGTGGTGCTCGGTGAACCCAACCTAGTGGATTCTTTCTTGATGGAGCTGCGGCGCGTTGAGAGAGAAACTGCTGCTTTGGACATTCCAGTCCTGTGTTAAACAACTAGATGTTTTGTAGGATTGAGATACAGTTTTGGGCCAAGCTAGATTCCCTGGTTGTCCAGAATTGTGACACTTGTGTAATACACGCTATAACATTGTCTTCCACATCTATACAGACTTACTTGGCACAATAATGACTATTAAATTATGTTTTAATTATTGGTCTGTCGACGCTGTTTGGACCTAGATGGTGATAGTGGGTATTTAGCCACCGTATTCATGCATGTTAGGTATCTTCTCATTTCTGTCAGTAATAAGTGCTGACTGCTGTATTTTCTTGAATGTCATAACAGCAGGGTTGATCCCATTTTACTTTTTTTTTTAATTTTTTTTTTTTTTTATGGAAAATTTTAAAATGTGAATTTTGATTATGTCTTTGGGATGGTTGGCGCAGTACTAGCACCACAATTTGCCTACAGTGCTCAACTCGACGTGAGTTATTCTGAAATTAATAAATGATTCAGAGTTGTGAATATGCTATCTTACTTTTCTTGTGTGGCGTTGCGCTTCAGCACAGCAGTTGTATAAAATGGGCCCGATTTTTAGACGAAAAACAAAGTCTGGTCTTTTGAGTTGTTGGCTGTCAGACTGTTTTTGAATGTTCTTAGTCCCTCTTAATAATTTTTTCCTTTTTCGACCATTTATCATATGCTTGCATTATGCTTTTTTTGTAGTTGTTTTTCAGGGGATACTGCTATTGCAGGTTGTGTTATGGGGGGTCTTTGCGACCTCTGACGAGCTATACATTTCCTAATGTTTATCTGAAAACTAGACTGACGATATGTTAACCAGTCGCCTCACCGAAGTTGATCCAACAAAAAAAAAGTGTTCATAGCCTGTAATCATGTTTAAGCATGATTTATCCAAGGTGCAGCCTGTGTGTTTATGAGAAACCCACCACCTTGGATTTGGCTCTTACGTCTTGGAATACACTGGTTAAAAGTGTTCAGACACGACCACAAAGGTCATTCAATTTCTGGATGGTCCCGAACTTGACCACATTGACTTCCGCAGGCAAACTGTAACATATATCACTGAGTTTCCTCTTTTTTTGACCAGTTTACACTGAGAGGCAGCCATAGATGCCAAATTCACATTTCTTATCTAAATCTTTAGTGCTTTTATCTAATAGATGAATGTGTTTGAACTTATATAACCAATGCCTGTTGATACAGTATATTTAATATATAATATGGTGTGCCTTTTTAAGCTATATTCAATGATTGTGTGATGCATTTTTCTTTTCTTTTTTTGCCGTATGCTAGTTCATTCACTCTCAGAAATCTTGAAAATTTGGAAACTTGTCAAATGAAGTAGCAGTTAGACATTAACAATCAATTCTGTTCAAAACTGTTTGTTTGTGTTTTATGTAAGTGGAATTGCATATTAAATTGACAATAAATCAATTTTTAAACAAAGAAACGTTTGTCCTTGTTTCTTTTCGAGTGAAGTTGTTTTAACAATGCAGACTAATTGGAAGCCTTACAAAATTAGATTTCCAAAAGAAAAAATTGCATAGAGGAAAAAAGACAAGTTTCTGAGTGAAAGAACTAGCAGCATTTTTCCCAGTTTGTCAGCAACGATAACTGTTCCACTCATTAGCTGAAATGTTAGTTTAAATCCTTTTTTAATAACATTTATAAAGTGCATATACAGTATTTTTATGCACTGCAGTTGTAAAAGCATGATGCATTTTCTGATTCCGTAGTTATACTGTTGTACTGTATTTCTAAAGCACCGTGTGAAGGTTTTATAGAGTAGTTACTTCGCTGTTGTAATCTTGTGACGATCCTACAAATGCAACCACTATGAGATTACGTTTATACAGTAAATTGCAGACATTGTATTTTACGGATGCATTTAAAATCTTTAAAAAATAAGGTAATCAAAACCTACATGTTTGGGATTATTTTAATCTTGTTGATTTTAAAAGTGAAAAGTAAGTCAATTGTATGTGACGGTAGTGTAAGTCACAAAATACATGTGTCATCATGAATGTTCTCACCAACTTTTTTCTGTCAAAGGAGATGAAAATTTTACACGTGCGCATTTAGAGGAGTAAAGCATATGCTCTCTCTCTCTGTGCCTTAGGGACCCAGGCACCCTTGGGGGCAGGGTTCGGAAACCCCTTTGCCTCGGCAGTTGGCACTAGCTTGGGCTCTTCTACCCTTGGAGGTATTACCTCTTGTATATATCCTCTTGTTTTGCCCTTCCCTTACACAGTTTACAATTCCCCTAATGCCTCCTAGCTCTTCCCAAGCAGCCTTTTTTGTTTGAGGTCTTTGTGTTATCCTGTATGAAAGTAGTGGTAGGCAGTATGTGTGTGTGTGAGTGTGTGAGAGAGTGGTGCAGTTAAAGCTTGGCAGTGTTTTGTCTGTTCTTCCTTGCGCAAGTGGTCAAATGTGTTCACGCCACAAATAAACTGAGCAACCATTTGCCACAGGTCACTACTTTTTTTTTTTGTTTTTTAATTGGTACAATATGTTTTCCTTAATGAAGAGAAATGTGGCCAAAGAAATTTATACTGAAATGACGTTCTACCTTTTGGAAATGTTAAATCCACTTGGCCACAACAGCCAGTTAAAAGTAACTTGGCAGTGTGGGAACCAGCGGTCTGAACGCACACCAAGTTGGCGTGTTCTCTTGTAGTTGATGTGATTGGTAAAATAAATCTTTCTCGTGTCGTTTTTCTCCCTGCGGCCTACGCTTTGCCACGCCGTGAACTGTGAGCACTGTTGTTCCGCAGTGTCCAGTCAGAAGTTAAGCTGTGCATAGTGCTCTATTGCTTAGGTTGGGGCATTTGCTATCCATATGGGTCATTCAGTGTCGAATCAGATAGTTTTTGTTAAAAAAAAATTCATAGTTCCATGTATATGCTATTTGACACCAAATTGCATGTTATTTTTATTTTTTTTGCCCCTGGGAAGTTTGTCATTTTCACACCCTAAAAATGTCTTTGAGAGGAAGCCATTTTTAGGGTAGGTGTAATATTATTTCTAGAGGTATGACATTTGTTCGGGGCACAGACAAAACGGTGTCCAACAGACTGAAAGGCTCAAGCAGATGTCATATTTTTCATTAAAAATGGAAAAAACTAGGCACCACCCCCTCCCAAAGTATATACTGTACATTTCGATATTTAGTAACACTTTATTATTACCATCATTAGTAACAGGTAAATGTATAGTTAATTAAACATTACTTAACAATTATTTTACTTTTTTACAAACAATTATTAGTAATGCAATAATTCATGTCATTTCATCATTAGTTTGTGTAACGTGAAATTTTTATCATAACTGATAACATAAGTGCACTATTTATTAACAGCTTATTCCTGCACACAATAGAACATTGTATATACTGTTATAAATATTTATTAATGATTACCAAATGATTTGTAAACCTTCAAGAAAATGACATCTATAAACATAACATAGATAGACCAAAAACGGTAATCATTAACAAGTGCTGAATTCAGTATATGCAATGTTATAATGCGTGTAAAAATAAACCGTTAACATAACATAAATGATGTCGTTACAGATGATTAGTATACATTATTAATTATCATTTCATTGTCAAACAGGAAAATAACTTCTCTAAAGTTTAATATAACATTTATTAATGATGGTTAATATTAAGTGTTATGCTTTTCGGCACTGCTGCCTCTCACTTTTTGGTCTGAAATAGCATATAGGCCTCCATAAGTTTGAACAAAATATCAAATGTAAACAAAAATCTGATTCGACACAGAATGACGCAAATATGTTTGTACTCCTGAGCCACTCCTTGTGTTCATTCCTGGTGTCGGCTGTGTGCTTGGCCCAAACTGACTTCCATGTCACTCTCTCCTACAGGTTTTGGTGGAGGGCCAGGATTTGGTGGGGTGGGGACTGGGGGGTCTTCTTTTGCCTTCTCCTCCACCAGTAAGCCCACAGGAGGCAGTCTGAGTGCAGGTACATACATACAGTATATCCCCCCCTTCACACCTGGCCCCAACAAATTACAGTACAGCTGAGTGTGAGTAGGCTTGTGTTAGCAAGTCAACTTCCTCAATTGAGATATTTCCCTGAGCATATGTCATCAGGCAAGTCGAGCTACTGTGAGCAATGTGCAGATACTGTATAATAAGTTCCTCTGGTTTCCTCTCTGCTGTGAGTAGGCTTGGTCGACCTTGTAGTCGGCCTTTTACGTAAGTGTGCTGGCAGTTTGGCTGACACATTTTGGGATATGGGGTTTTACAGCAGGTGGACAAAATCTGTTCACAATTTAGCAAATGCTGGAATCTGCATTTCATATGGACATTGTTTATTTTTGATTTGCTCCATTGCTTTTGAATTCTCTAACATTTCTTATGTTTCCCTCCTTTTCTTTTTTTTTTTGTCCTGCGTCCCCTGTCTCTTGCTTTTTCTAGGTTTTGGTACCAGCAGCAGCTCAGGCTTTAACTTCAGTAACCCTGGCCTCAACCCCTCGGCTGGCCTGACCTTTGGCGTGTCTAACGCAGCTGCTGCGGGCTTCGGCGCAGCGCCCCTTCTCCAGCTCAAGAAACCCCCTGCTGGTAATAAAAGGGGCAAGAGATAAAACCAACGAAAAGCAAAACCCTGTGACTGACCAGCTTGCGGTTTGTAGCGGGTAAGGCCTGGTCTCCCAGAAGCATATACGTGCTAGAATAATCATTATACAACTACAGAACAAAGAAAATGTAAATCTGAAGAAATCATCCAGGCGGGATTGAGTCCACGATAAAACAGCTACACAGGATCACCCATTTAATATCACATGGAGAGAAGGAAAATCCCATTGACCAACAAGTATTATCTTTCTATCGAACATTGGTCTGTATTGTCTACTGATTTGATTCCATTTTCAGTCCTAAACCATTATGACCTTTCAGTTGATACAAAATGTTGCCCACGTTCACATGTTCCTATTAGATTGAACAATTCGATTATATCACTTTGGTCTTATTAATACTCTGCAACTGAATAAATGTACTAGACAGTGGAGTGTATGGAAAGTAAAAAAAAAAAAATAATAATTATGTTTGCATCATTTTAAATATGAGTTTGCCCATTTGCATTAACTCAAAAATGCTGCCTGCACATTATAACCTGTAGCGCTACAATGCTTTTGGGAATGCCAGCCATTGACAGAGCTATGTCAGGTACAAATCGTTCAGTTATCTGTGAGGAATCCCTTTTGTCTGAATATTGTACAAGATCGATGTGTTTTTCTGCTTTTGAGGTGGACAGTAGTGCAGTTGGTTCAATTGTATTACACAAACTCTGTCAAACGCACAACTGCACTTGAGAGCCTGTCAAACGATGGCTTGGCCCAAGTCTCGTCCAAGGAAAGGTAAGATAAGATAAAAAGAGAGAAATTTATGAGGTAATAGTTGATTTGAAACCGTGTAATCCCTGCCTGAAGGTGTCGATGAGGAGTATTATCTGATCCGAGATAGTTTTATAGGCACAGGAGAGTGTCCAGGGTGGGTTTTTGGGGAAGCACAGCTTTATTTTTGTATCCAGAGGAGAAAGAGATGACATTCGGGAGGGGATAAAAGGGGACTAGCACCTTGAGATAGTCCATTATCTAGTCCACATAACCTGTGTTGTTTTTGATAGATTCCATCCTTGTCGTTGTTTGATAATTACTTTTTAGACCCATTTAGTTTATCCCAATGTAAGAACCTGGGAGAGGAAACGCTGTGTTTGTCTGACATGACTCCCATTAAATCTTAAGTTAGTTGAATCTGAAAGGGATTTCACGAGCAGATTCTACCTACTCGATTTATACTTTTGCTAGGTTAAATGTGCACTTGCCAGTCATATAACCTGACAGTGATTGTGTGAATGTGCATGTGTGCCTATTGCACAAGTATGAATTTGTCTCTCTGGTCTATCATAGTTGCTGACTTATTTTGAATGTTGGGGTTGGCTGGTGGGATATTCTGCTCTTAAAAATTGTCCATGTCTGTTTGGTTACCAAATACTGGTAGTTGTACTATTATTTTCTAATCACAGTCTGTGTAAACCTGTATTTTCAAGAAGCTGTTTAATAATAAAATCTTCAATATGATGGTTTTGCCTGTTTAAGGCATCACTTCAATAAATGTGTATGTTGACACAGAATGGCGTCTGTCATGTGTGTATCCCAATGTGCATCACCTGATTTGTGACGCTTCTAACTTTAATCTGATAATGAAGACACATTCGTAGTTTCACCAGTCTTTACCACTTGTATGGTACTGTTCGCAGAAAGCTGTCAACATTATTATTAATGATAATAATAAATTTAAATAAATTTAAAAAAAAAACTATTTTTACAACACCTTTCATACAAGAAAAAAAAATGACAATTAACATAAAAACGGGGATATAATGCCATAAATGTTTCATTACTTTTTCCTGTGCCCTTGTCCTTTGTGCACTGACTCTCCTGAACTGCAGGGGGCGGTAAAGCGCCTCGCGCAGCATTGCAGCTACCCTTAAAAACAGAAGAACGCCGTTGCTATGCGACGACGCAGCAATACGCATCACATTAAGTGCTAAGCAATTAACATTATTGGAGCTAGCCACCTATGTTTTAGCCAAATCCTCCGCATTTATCGTTCAACAATCCAGGTAATGTCATTTTTTTTTATCAATATATTCTGACGGTTAAAATGAGTCAGAAAAATGTCTCTTGGCTCTTTCTGCCAAAGTTTGTGGCCTGTAGCATCGACGTTAACGTTGAGTACTTAAATGCGTTTATATGTGTTTAAATCAATCGAGCAAATAACTTTTTCATAATAGCCCAATTGTTTCTGTGTGTTTATTCCTAGTTAAGCTGGCGTCACATTGTCTCTTTATTGCAGTTTAAAGAGCCGATTCAGCAAGTGTTACTTAAAATATTGCACCTTTCGGTTGTCTCATATTTGCGGCTTATTGTTTTGCTGTATTTCTCATTCAAGTAACTTAAAAAAAAAAAACGTTGTTCAGTATCGATTGCCGTATGAACAGGATCTCCTCCAACATGTCACATTTTTATCACACAGTTCTGTATAATAAATACAAATATGTAGCTTTTCCAGCTTGTATCTCTATTGAAACATGCTGCTTTCATGGTCTTTGCCTCCATATTCTCCTCAAACTTAATTGTACTGTACAAACTGTAATTGGACCGCTACGACAAAAAGAAACAGAATTTTTTTTCTTTTACGTTATTGTTGTGGTTATTGTCTCTGTGTGTAGTTCTGAGTGGCCGTCATGCTGCTACTCTCTCTCTCTCTCTCTCCCTCTCTCTCTCTATATATATATCTCTGTCTGTCTCTCTGTCTCTCTCTCTCTCTCTCTCTCTATATATATATATATATCTCTGTCTGTCTCTCTGTCTCTCTCTCTCTCTCTCT
>CALSBV010012432.1:1237491-1247527 GCA_943590825.1 Bovichtus diacanthus
CTCTCTCTCTCTCTCTCTCTCTCTCTCTCTCTCTCTCTCTCTCTCTCTCTCTCTGCTAGATTGAATCTGCTAACTGGACTATAATGCAATGTTTTATATTGCAGCAATGCCTCTTCCAGACACAATGTACTGTTCCCAGCAAATCAACATCCCTCCCGAGCTGCCAGACGTCCTCAAAAACTTCACCAAAGCAGCCATCCGTACGCAGCCCAAGGATTTGCTGCTGTGGTCTGGGGGGTAAGTTTGAATCGGTGTTTAAAGTGATTGTGATAGGGTCTTATTTCAATCTTGATCTCTTAAACAATACCATTAACAGAGTCTGCAGGCCCTTTTCACCTGTGTATCTCTCATCCTTGCATTGACTGGCTGTAATTGGATCCCAGGAGCTTCCATGTTACTGCAGCGGTTAAACTATCTGACTTTCTCCAACAACAACAACAATAAAAAGCACTTTGAAAGTGTTAGATACAATTTAAATATACAAAGTATGTTTTTGTGCCCCCGAGGACTGTCATATCATCTGTTATTTTATTGGCAAATGTAGCTTGGCAGTGTTTACAGCAAAAGACAATAAAGTGAGCCATATGGTGAAACAAAAAAAACAATTCAAATATCTCCTGGGTTACAAGATGTTTTAAACGCTATTAAAGTAACACCAGGCTCTGTCGCCCCTTAGAGATGCTGAAAGTCATGCCGCCTCTAAATTCGAGGCAAAACATTATTTAAACTGTGAAGTAAGATAAGCCACAGTATGCCCTTTAGCACAAAACATACCAGCCAACTTAAGACAAAGGAAACCGCGACGCATGATGATTTATTCAACGGATGGTCCTTATGGGGGCCTCATTCAACAGGACTAATGCCGATTCATGCCTCATTTGACATGGTCGGCTTTTATCACATTATTTGATTGACATGCCGAGGAAGCAGAGGAGATGAGTGACAAGCAGGGTGAACTAATGTGAATGTGTGTGTGTGTGTGTGTGTGTCCTCTCAGATACTTCAATGCGCTGTCTAAAGGAGAGTGTCTTCCTGTCAAGGACAGGTTGGAGATGGATGTTACCACCCAGAAGACAGACACTGGGCTGACTCCAGGTCTTCTTAAGATTCTTCATAAACAGGTACTTGTCACACAATCACTTGCTTCATGTATTGCATATTTTCCACTGTGCTTAACTGTTTTATATGTACAGGCTACATTCTGTAATTTATAAATGTACCTTGTAATCATTAGTTGCATTAAGTTTAATATCCATAAAACTCTTGTGTTTTTTGTGTGTGTGTATCTGCATATTGCAGTGATGCTGATTCCTCAGCTGAATCATTAAAGTTTCATATTATTGTAAACATCACCTGGGGCATGTACTGGCTTCTTGGGGTGGTGGATTTATTAAAAGAACTGAATAATTAATATTTCATTAAAGACCAACACTTAAGCAACAGTCTTAAACTTGCCAGCATGCCATCTTTCTGTTTTTCATGCCAGGAACATTAGTATTTTAACTGTGTTAACTTTAGATAATAAAAATACAAATTAAGAAAAGTCTGCTAACTTTATAGCCCCAAATCTACCACAAATACAAAGTAGCACTGTTGATTTGGGACACTCGCTGTGTCTTAATTACATAGCTTACCATACATGAAAGTCCCCATCAGTAATGCAAACGTATCTGATAGACAGGTCATTAGTATGGCCACCTGATTCCCTAGATCCAGTACTGCAGTTTATTTCAACAAACAATACAGAATAATTACTTGTGATTCTGTACAGTCATCTAGTTAACTAGATAACCTCATTTCCCCCTCCTCATCTCTCCTAAACCCCCACTTCCTTCACCCAATTGTAGCTGTCCCCAAGGCCAATATGCAGCAAGGAGGAACTGCAGAAGAAATGGAAGGGCTTGTGTCTTCCCACGGATCAGCTGGAGACCCTGCTGTCGCTGGGCAGCTTCGGCTCAGACATCGACTGGATGGAGTTTTTCGCTCTGGGCTGCAGTGCTCTGGGAGGGGTGAGATGTTACACAAGGCCAGATATAATTGCTGAAACCACTTAATACCACTTTCTTTGAGACTAAAAACCTACTGTGAGGCAGAGCGCAGCTGGAGATCCTGAAGAGTATTTTTTATTCATCGCACAGTCTAGTCTTCTAGTGTTTAGACGAGTTCCAGACGTCCGTGATCCAGACTTCTCCATCAAGGTCCCCGGGCTACAGAGATAAATCCTTCTCAGACTACTTGAGTCTTTTCAATGCACTTAAGCCGATAATTTCGCTTCAAAGCTGGAGATAGAGCAGCAGAGACAGACTGAGGAGAATTTCTCTAAGAAGAACTTTGCGGACGATGACGTTCAATGTGTAAAAGCACATGCAGCCCAGCAGTACCAACATTATGTGCTCAGTGTCACTTCTTTGGAGAGGACGCTGCTGTGTGAGAGGTTGTTGAGCACTTTAACCACATGAGGGCAGTCCTGTTCTACACTGATTAGGCTGTCATTTCGTAACTGCCCGTGAGCCTGTGTGCGCGCACGTAAGTGTATTTGCATTGTGTGCTTGTGATGCTCCGAGGAGACGTGATGATGTATAAATTAAAATGCATTATTATCATCCTTGAATGCCGTAGATATGTTTTTTTGTGACAAAATCATATATTCGGCTTCTTGTTTCTTCACACACCATCTCAGACCCTTGTGAGTTCTCTGAAGTTTGCCTGTGAAATCCTGACAGAGGATGAGGAGGGGGGTGCTGCGAGGATCCCGTTCAACACCTTCGTCAAACTCTACACCTACCTGGCTCACCTGGACGGGGACATGCCACAGGATCACATTGACAACTTCCTCAGCAGCCTGCAGTCACAAGTGTAGGTGTTGTGTGCGTGTTGTGTGCATGTGTGTGTGTGTGCGTGCCAGTTCTCCTCAGCTTTACAGCTGTCATTATGCTCATAGTAATGAAGCCTACCTCACTACATCCACTTGCAATAAGCAGAGTGGATGTAGGTGGTGGAAAATGAGGCTGTTTCATATGCAGCACCAACAGAGACGCTACCCACTTCTCTTTGCTCAAAACAGCCTAATTATTTTTTTTTTCTCATTTGAATCATTTCCCCTTGGATTCAGCTCCAGTCAAATCTCATAAAAATTCCTTATTTTACTAAATCATCAAGGTCATATGATATCTGCAAGTATTAACTGAGATGCAACCGGACTGATGTTTGGACTCAAAAACGTATTTTTACCCTGATTTATTTGATTGCTAGAATTAGCTAACATTGTTGGATTAGGTCATCATTTGAGACATGATTATAGGCCGAATACATTGCGGTGCTGACGTTATACATTAACGCGGGTTTAAATTTCACATAATGTGCAATCATTTCTCAGTTTGAAATTGTTGACTAGAACTGCATTTCAAAAATTCAAATAGTGTTTGATCAAGGACATATTTAATTAAACAATATTCAGGAAATATATATATATATATATATATATATATATATATTTCCTGTCGGCTGAGACGCGCAGATAGTTATAAGTTATAAAATAGTAATATTCACTGTTCCTTCTCTGGAAGATCCCTACGCTGCTGCGACAGGCTGTTGCACTGATACACTGGTTTTCTGCCCGACAGCAACAAGCAGAACGGCATGATTCGAGTTTCCAACTTCTACATCAGGAGGAAGTGAGCGAAGGCGAGATAGCGAGCAATGGAAGACAGGACGGAAGGGATAGAAGTAACAAAATGACAGTATTGAATTAATAAATGGCCGTGCTAATGTTCCTTCAAGCACAGCTGTTGTTTCATTACCTAGAAATCGGGCCCATTAATTGTTAGCATCAGACACAGTGGGTTATTATTCATCATTTGCCCAACTGAACAAGGCTGCTATTTTGAGTCAGGCTGGAATCTTTTAATGAGCAGCATGAGAGGCACAAAGCCGCCTTACACAAACTGTCAGGTGGAGTGTGCGTTTGCTTTTTTACTGCTTGTTCCCTTATGTCTGGGTTAGCCGAAGTTAATATATCATACACACAACCTATCAGCTGGCAGCCTCACCGCATTTGGCCTCTCTGCCGGCGTATTCATTTCACCCAGCAGACGGAAAAGAGGAGAGGTGAGGAGATAAGCTCCGAGGTCACAGGAGCGGGATTTTCAGCTGGTGTTAATGGGCTAAAACCCCCCGTGTTTTGTTTGACTTAAAACAGATCTTTCTCTGAACCTCACAGTAGAACTTAGTCGATAGTATTTTGAAAAGAACTGCTCAGAATACTTTTCCAATAAAGGTTTGTGATCGACTGAAACTGAGATATTGGGTAGCAAAGATTTGGCATTCCAGTGATTTCATTGTAAACATCAGTTTTATTTTTTTATTACTAAATAACAGAACACAGCAATAGCATGAGGATACGGATGACAGATTCAAATTTTAAGCTACACTCATGTGGCTTTCCAAGATGGTTTAAAAACACTATTTGCAAAATAGAAATAGAGACACATTTAGACTCGGACTACTGTGGTCCACCACCTTCAGTAGCTTTTCTGGGAATCCAGAAACCTAAAAAAAAAAGAAAAATTAATTCAGGAACTTCCGGGGCCGTAGTTCCTTCTCCCCAGAAAGTCCCTGCAGCCAAGTTGGTACTTTCCAGTGGACAGTGGATAAACTATTTGGAGTTTGCAGTGCTGAGCATCGCAGCCGTCTTTGTTCTGTATTCCTTTAAACTGTAAGCTGTCATGTTCTGTTTCTGGATTCATCTTATGGGAGATAAATACTGCTCTCACACACTTCTGTCTTTAATGTTCTCACTCTCACAATAGCACACTCTGTTGTCTCAAACCAGATTGTGTGGTTTTGGTCGTCTGTCTAAAATGCAATTGAGCGTGATCGGAGACACTGCTTGTACTTGTTCTAATAAAAAAAATATATCATCTTGTAAGGTACACCTGTTGACAATTTTAACAAAGTAAATCGTACTTTATCATTGATGTATAATGTGGTTATACAATCCACAATATATCTTGTCATGTACCATGTAAGTGTTACCACACAAAGACAAGGAGATGCAGTTGAAACACAGACATATTTCTGTATTTACAGACCATGTGAAGTAACAACTGTATTCTCAAACACAGTGGAACGCAATGAGACAGTGACATGTGCTCCACAGAGCACCTGTAAGCATATCCTCACATAACTATGCATCTAAAACTTATTTTTTAGGTCCGTCCTCTCTAGTACAATGGTCATACAGTACAGCTTCAGAACTGTAAGCTCCATTGTTTTAGGATGTTGTTACTTGGGAGAAACATGATGTCATTGCAAAGATGTCAGGGGCTTAGGAATCTCTGCTCCAGGGTGGACCATGTTGCACAACCCGTTACTGTTTCTTCAAGCTTCGCTCATAACATCTCCAGGGACACGATGAATGTAGCAGAGCAATGTGAAAGAGACAGGAGAAGAGAGAGTGGACACAAAGGCTCCATTTGAAGGATTCCTCTCTGTGGCTGTTGTGTAACAGATTTCAGAGTAAGGATGAGGGAGAACATGGATATTTTATCAGTCAGATTCTACTGTACTCAGGACAGCTGCACTTTATTTTGTTGACAGCATTCATAGGGAATTGGGCAAGACAACAACGGAAAAAATTGACTTAAAAAAGACCAGAACAATTACAAAGAGACACAAAATGACCACAAAGACAGACAGAATGACTACAAAAGGACCACAACAATTACAAAGTATCGCAAAACAGTTACGGAGAGACAGAATGGCAAAAACAAAAGACATAAAATGCCCACAAAGAGACACAAAACCACAGAGAGATGAGTAAAGAATACAAAGAGACGCAAAACAACAACAAAAAGAGGCTGAACAACGATAAATGATGCGTGTGTTGCTCCTCTGGAGGCGGTCGGGCCCATTGTCTTCATAGTCCACCAATTGTATCATTTGCATTCTATTTCTTACAGTTTGTACGGTACACATGTATGTCATAGACGTCTAACAACATGCTATATGTTCCAGGGAGCTCCAACGTGGGATGATAAAACCTCTGGACTTTATCCACCGGGATGATGTGGACTCAACTGCTCCTGATTTGTTAAACGTTGCCAGAGCAAACTCAAGAGGTGAATGAGAATTATGAGAGGAGAAAGAAACGACAAAGCATTATGTTTAACGGTGAAAGCTGAGCCTCACCCTAAAAGGTGTATTGTGTTGGTGTGACCAAAAGAGGTAATCAGCTGAAAACTCCTGTCACTACACTGTGTCTCATGTAAATAATGTGCTAGGAACACGGACATTACGCCATTGACATCACCTGATGTGTTTTAAAGCCTGGATTTGGATTTACAACTTACCATTATCTTAAAGCCGGGGTGGGATGAGCAAGCAGAAACCTCCAGGGCTGCCTATGAGAGGCACCTGTCAATCAAGCAAACGCCCCCAAAGCGTTTTTTTTCTTTTCTCTGTAAGCCTTATTATCTTAATAGAACAATGATCTCACAATCCCCACTGTGACACATATTGGCAGATGTAACATGAATTACTGAGACCTGAACTGTTACGCGTGTGTGTGTAGGAGTTGCCTCATTTGCTTATAGATTGTCTTAATTCTATGTAATGTTTTTGCGTATTTATTATTCATACTCGTTTTGCCTGGGATCTAACAGCATTTGTGGAATATGCTATACATGAAGTTGATTTGTCCAGGCTGTATTTGGGAGTTGTTCTTACACACATGAACACACATCACACAAAAAAGAACTTAATTAAGGTCCATTGCTGGCTGATTAAAATGAGTTAATTGCCACTTGTGGACTATTGGATTGCTCCTCTTCAACTGGCAGCAAAAGCTTTTTCTATCCGTGAATTTAAGATTTGTCCTCAGCTTCTGAATAGACAGTGTTGTCTGTCCTGGCCTCATTAACTGATTAAGCATTAATATACGAAGTGTTTCTAATCAAGCTATTAATAATCACCACATTAGGCCTTTGCGATGATGTGAAAAAACCCCATAATTTTCAGGCAAATCTTAGACACAAGCAGGCCTATTAAAACCCTATCGCAAACACTCGCACAATTATCATCACACACACACACACACACAGCCTACACAAACCTAAACAGTTCAGTACTTGTGTCAAGAGGAGACTCATAGGAGATCTTTGTGTGGCGCTCCTGCTTCAGGTATGCCATAGAAGAGACCGTGGTGTGTTGGGGTGTTTTGGCTGCTTGTGGTCTGAGGGGAATATATGATTGACTGAATGGGGGAAGGACTGCAGGAGCTTGTCTAAACCTACCAGGGGCAAGGTCAACGTGCTCATGAGGTGCATGTGGGATGCAGGCGTATATGAACTGAGAAATGTATTTATGATCAACAAAATCCCTTGGAATAAAAAGCCTCCCACAGTACAGTAATGTCTCTGTGTAATGGAGGATGTTGCTGCTAATTATGTGGACATACATTCTGTGCTGATGGCCAGAGACGTATTTAAAACAACCGCTGGGGACATTAAGCTCAGTGAGCACGTCCCATTGTGTCCATATTTGGGTAACTTGACCCTGGGGCATACTTATACTTACATACTGGCTGTTAGAGTAGAGTCCTGAGGACTGAGTGAAAATATTGATTTTACTGTTTACTACGTTTATATGACATACTATACTGGGACTTTTTTATGACATACTACAGTGTGACATTTTTCAGACTTTTATGACGGACTTTACTGTGATATTCTTTATGGTGTTTGATATTTTTCGACTTACTTTACTATGACTTTTTTCCGATAATTTTTCGACATGCTATACTATTATTTTTTGTCTGATATTTTTCGACAAACATTTCTTTATGATTTACTGTACTATCACTTTTCTGATCTTTTTATGACATACTATACTGTGACTTTTCTGATCTTTTTATGACATGCTATACTGGGACTTTTTCATCATCATTTTTCAACATACTAGACTATAAATTATTTCCTGGTATCTTTTGACACGCTATGTGTGGTGGTAGTGAAGTGGTCTGGTGGTTAGACATACAAACAGAACACCGGATGTGGAGTTCAATACCGAGTATTGTGCATTAGCACATAACTTTATGCTTTTTGACATATGACAATACTATGACTTTTTTTCTGATAATTTTCGACATACTATACGATGACTTTTACTGTGATAACTTTAAACATACAATACTATGACTTTGTATAAAAAAAAATGTTAAATGATTATTTTAAGAGTTTAGTATTGTATGTGCCAAAAACTGACCATAATATAGTATTCTAAAATATCACAGTGCAGCAGCAAGTGCGGGACGTTGTATATAGGACATGTAGAAAGGGGATCTGGGATCAATGAAGCACACATTTCCCTGCAGCTGTGCAGCAGACCCAGGCCTCAGAACCTGAAATGAACCTGTGAAAGATCTCTTGGAGCTGAAGAGTTCTTATACTAAATCAACCGCCAGACTCTGTAATCAGAATTAATCATTTCCTTTCATTTTGACAGAGATAAATGTGGCCCACTAGCCACACAAAGAAACCCCTGTGAGCACTGGTGGTTCATTTGAATTCACAATAAAGCTGTCTAAACTTCTTATAACATAATAGAAAACAAACAATTATTATATAACAGGGAATAATATTGAGTAATATAAAAGGAAAACATAGGCCTTTTTTAACGGTAAAGTGCTTACCAGGGTTTCTCTGCAGTGTTTTCTTTTACAATTTGCAATATTGAGGCATCTAGAATTTTTATGAATTCTCTAGTTATTCAGTTGTATCCTGTAAAAGACTAGTTTATTACTGAGCAATATTAGCCAATTTAGTTTTTACTGGCATCAAATTATTGACTTTACTGCAGCTTTATCCTACTTAACATTTCACTGAGCAGCCCGGGAACACAACACAACTTCGATTACAGAATACATTATTGTCATAAATCAATAGCATATAATGTGAGCTACTGAACATTTCAACAGATTTTCCAACACAATATATTTGCACAGTAAATTCCTAAAGCGTATTAATTTTTGTGAAACTAAATGTTTTTACAAGTATTTAAAAAACACTCAGTTGTCACTTTATTAGGTTCTAAACGTAATGCGGTTTAATACAACAGCTCTGCAATAAATCCTACCTTCATTACCGGATATGAAATTCTGTTCTTATTTTAGAGATGTGGATTGAACCTTTTGGTTATTTTGTGGGTTTTTTTCTTGAGCTGTATTCTGTTATACTGAGAGGTGTTTGTAATAGTCTGTCTACACCATATACATCAGTGAGAATAGACTAAATATTAGGAAATATTTACGGTGAAACGAAAAGAAGATGGCACTTCTACTGTTCTCCAAAGCAAACATAATAATGATGCCGACATACTCATGCTACGGTACCAGAGCGACGAGGAGTTACAAGCCAGTTGTATTACATCATTACATCTGAAATGGTTAATAACAACCTTCAGACCTTTGAGCTAACTCAAATTCGAACCGAAGACGGAGAGCATGACGACGACCTTTTCTGGTGTTCGTGTCTGTGGCTTGACCACACGGTGAGACATTTCTCGCTGACTGTCACCCACACAGCTGCAGACTGATACCATAGAGATGGAGGAGCCACAGGAGAGCAGAGCTCAGCTGGGGGTAGATGAAGGTATAATAATAATGGGTACACACAGGGACTGTTATGCACTCTGTTTTTCCACAGCAGGTGAAGTCAGCAAACTGAAGTTATTAATTACTGAGAGAAAAAGGGAGCATCTCTGTAGATCTGTCTGTACCCTGTAAGCAGAACATTGCAGTATTTAAGAAGTGCGTACTTTACACAAAACTCTGCAAAGCCATGCATTCTCTGTAGATGGAGGGACACGGTCGCTAATGTTTTTGCACATCAGATGAAAAATATTTATTTTCCTACAAATTAGTATGAATTTTCCATGAGATGAAACTGGTGACACCCACGAGCCCAACTCTCTATATAGTTCAGCGCCAAGTAATGAAGCCCAATCTGTGTCTCTACTCTCTCAACTGGACAGTGGCCAA
>CALSBV010012432.1:1252527-1271179 GCA_943590825.1 Bovichtus diacanthus
GGGGGGAGAGGTCCCAGTCCCATCTAATCGGATTAGGCAACTAGGTTTAGAGGCTGCTGTCTCTCTCCGCCCTACGAGGGACGGTCGTATACGCAGCACTTTAACTTTCTGCTCTAGCTTCACTTTTTGCAAACTGCAAACTGAATCGTATTTCCGACGGGGGATTCCTGTAACTACAACTCAACGTGGTTTCGTTTTGGGGGCGCGCGGGAAGAAGACTGCGCTTGGCTCAGGGCGCAGATGGACAGGCTATTGCCAACTCTCCGAAAATGACTGATGGGTAACTGCACGCGCAAACATGCTCAACTAGTAGACCTCTATAGCTTTCAGGTCAAGGAGTTTGTGTAACTTTGGCTCCCGTAGACGATGTCATTGATTTATTTTTAAGGTTACGATAGTTTGATTGCTCTCTTTCCTGGAGAGACAGCCAGTCCCATGCCAGCACCCCGCGTGCCAGGTTGCACTCTACCCCGAGGACAGTGCCCTCGGCTCGGGGGTTAGATGGTGCTGATCACGGACGACAGGGATGGAGGAGGCTCTTCGTCAGTCCGGGTCAAACACCTCCAGCTGGAGCAAAAAGTCGGGGGAAACATCACCCAAGTCCACCCGACAATAGTCGAGGAGTCCCTCTGTGACGACGAGGACTACCTGGGCTCGTGCGAGGAGGACGACGAAGAGGACGATGGAGCGGAAGAGGACGAGGATGAATTCGAAGAAGTTGACTTTGAGGACTTGGAGGACGGTCGGAGTATCGCGTCGGACGACTCCTTCTACCCGCCGGATGATGTGTTCGCGGACTCGGAAAGCACCCCGTCCCCGGACAGCCCGGAACCGCTGTCTTTTTTCCAGGCGTGCTGCACCAACAACGCCGCTATCGTCCGGATAATGATAAGACATGGAGTGAAGGAGGAGGTCAATGAGAAGGACAGGAACAACAGGGTAGGGATTGTGGATGTGTATTCACAGGTAGCTAAATCACTAACCTGGTCCACTTTGAGACCAGACTAACACATGGAAACGTGGCTTTAAACAGACAGGCTTTATTAAAGTCTCAAGTCACTTAGCTGTATTGACTAGAAGTACATACCATAGGCCTAGTATTTCAGGTTATTCAGCAAGCGTAAACGGTCTCGCTTAGGTGCACTAATGACGCTCATTTAGTGTAGTCCTATTATTGTAGTGCCAAACTGAAACACAGCCAGATGGCCTCTGTCATCTTCCAGTCACTCAGTGCAACAAGTTAAGAGCCTCAGATTCAGCAGCCTAGGTATTGAAATAACTAAGCCTGAGCTTGCTGAAGTGACATACTTACCCCTTGTCCAGGCCCATGCTGGCCTGCCTCACTCACACATAGCTATTACACCAGTATCTCAATGAGCCTGTCACCAATAATTAATGAATAACCAATCAATTACAATCAAATGTTCATCTGGTATTTGTTGCAAAGTGTGTTGAATTGACCATTTCTTGTCTGTCTCACGAATGCCTCTTCTTCTACATGTTTTCTTTATTCCCTCGGTTCAATTTATTTCTATAATAAGCTCACACCTTCATCCTGTATCATTTTTCATACCAAGCTGGCACTTTGTGACAGGTCGGCGTGTGTGTATGTGTGCGTTGACAGACCTCAGTTTTGCAAGAGTGAGCAACCTCAAGCTCTAGAAAAGCACTGAAGTCTCTCACAGTTAGCAGAACACACAATCCTCTGTATGCGTGAGAGAGGGAGCGCATGTGTGTGTGTGTGTGTGTGTCTGGTCATGCAGGGACATTCATGTGAGGGTGTGTGTGCTTTTTCTTCTGCATTTGGATTCAATTTGTGGAAGTCCATGGGTAAACACATTATCTACCAATGAAATGATGGCATTAGTGTGTCTAAGAGCAATTTCAACGGTCTTGCTAATGACCCAAGATGCATTTTAAAGCCATAAATTCCACAGTAGGGAAGTAGCAGGGCCTGTTGAAGTATCCTATCGACTTTTACCAACATCAAACACTGATATCAATAGCAATGTGCAATCATTTATGTATGTACAACTTCAGCCCGTTGACTTTAAACTACATACACCATTTTTTCCCCTGCAGGTTATTAATCAAACATAATAACTGCTTATTGGAAAAAATATTGGAAATCCTATCTGCAGTGCAATCAAAGCATGTATCCCTTAAGCCTTGTGTAACACTTCACTCCTGCCAAACAACTGCAGCCCAGGGCAAAGAGATAAATCCATAATGATGGAACGGCAGACTAGTTTTCTTTCATCTGGACATTTCGCTAAAAGTAATTGCATTAGCTGGCAATGGGCACTATGAGGAATCACGTGCGTTTAATCGTGCCACTTTTTTGCCATTTTATAAAAGCCCTTTTTCCTCATTACCAGTACAGTGTTTTACACCTTATGGAAGCTGACTGTAGTTTTGTTACATTGGCCACTCAAGAGCTCCAGCTGGGAAGTTTGTGGCGCAAGTGTAGTTGCTGAGGGAGAAAGTGTGTTTTGTTCATTTACTTTCTCCATTGAAAATGTCTGGACCTTACGTCACAAATCTGCGTCTCTAACCTTAAGGCCACCTCCATCTCTCTTCTACTATTTCACTATCATTTCTCACCACCTCTCCCTCCTTATTTCTCTGTATGTAATTACTGGTGAGGTCATGGAAAGGAAGAGTAGAAATCACACGTTGGAATGTGAAGATTTCTCTTCTGACATGCAAGAGGGAGGGGATTCATTAAGGGGGCACCCGAAACACATGCTTGCATACAATGTGGTTGTGCTTGTGTGTGTGTGTAGCAGTGAGAGACATGTGTTCACATATATAATCAGGATGTGAGATAGTACATTCGCCATTTGCCCTGCCGTGTCCTGTGACCTCAGGGATGTGCACGTCGTACCCAGACACAATATAGGTTAGGCAACCTGAACATTGGAAACACATGTTGATATGAATCTGTTTTGCTCATTAGTGCACGAGTGGGCGCTCAACATCCTGACACAGCTGTAAACATCCTAACATACATACACATACAGCCTTACCATGTGATTTGCGAAACAAAGAGGGTTTGGGTTTGACCAAAATGCAAGCTATACAAGCTATTTCCCCTTTACCTCATCAGCAGTTTATAGAGCGGTATATTGGAGAACTGAAAAGGCTATGAAGATGCAGAAAGAGTTATTTGACACATTCTTAATAATTTGTTGCCTCTGTCTTCTGTGGTCAGGATCAGCTTCAGAATGGCAGCCGAGAGGCTGGCAGGGTTTCTGTGTTTTGCATAAAGGTACTTCATCAAGATGGATGTTTGCCAACACAGGAGATTAACCCTGAGCCTGAGGTTAACGGTAGTACGTTCAATTCCAGCTGCACAATAAAACAAATTCCTTTTGAAGGGATGTTGATTACCCAAGATGTAAGATGTGTGTGTGTTTGGATATCTTATGGCAAGCAGGAATGGTAGATTCACAAGGGTGTTTGGCTCTATAGCCAATGCCTGATTACATCACATATGTAATATGTTCCAGTCAGAGTTTTTTTTACTAGTAAATGTTCCATGGTAACTTGAGAATAAATTTCGAGGCTTAAAAGAGAGACAAGTATATTTGCGAAAAAGAATTAGTGTCACAACTTTGGGGGCCTATTTGAAACTTGTTGCAAACCCATCTCTTTTTGTGTCAATCCGGCCTTTGCAAAGCACTAAACGTATACTTTCCAGTGCCAAGCGCATATGTTAAAACTTGTTATCATGCTCACAACACAATAGGCCAGGCATAAACAGACAGTGTCTGTCCCCTGTACAGTGAAGACAGAGAGGAACTGTCAACCAACGCAGCCTAAATGCCAAATTTAGCAAGAAACTTAATGACAAGCCGTGATGTAGGTTACAAGTACGTGTATTTAATCACGGCACAGTAATTATACTGTCAGTGTCAGAATCCCTACAGTATATTCTTAGTGTTGTGACTGTGATAGCGGAGATTTTGGGTGAGATCTCCACAATTTATTGGCCTTGTGTTGTAACAAGTAAAAGATGAAGTCAGTAAACATCAGTGTTAATGTATATTAATATGGGGTAAATGTCACACAAGGTGCCAACACTGCTCATCTAATGCAATGCTCGTTCACTCACTCACACACCGATGGCTGTGCCTCTGGGAGCAATCTGGGGTTCAGTGCCTTGCCTGACAACACTTGAATGGAGGAGCCGCGGCCGCCCGCCATATCAGTGTTCATGCCACATCTGACCCCGTTTAGGGCAGTGTGTTTTTTCCCTCGCAGTGGATTGAATAAGTTGTCGTCGTCACATGAAAACTCAATAAATACACACACACACACACACGCACACACAATTCAATCAAGTTAAATGAGGCCACCCTGCCTGGCTGCTACCTCTCTCTCTCTCTCTCCCTCTCCCTCTCTCTCACACATACATACACACACACACACACACACACACACAGATAGATACAGGCGGCACAGGCGGGGTGAGACAGAAATTTGGCAGTGCAGATGGTAGCAAGCATGTTGCTGGCTGTTGGTGAACACAGATGAGTGGAAAAATCAAAGCAACAGTCATACACATCTGATTTGATACAGCCATGTGAACGCTCAGCTGCGGACAGAAA
This sequence comes from Bovichtus diacanthus, assembly GCA_943590825.1. Lineage (NCBI taxonomy): Eukaryota > Metazoa > Chordata > Actinopteri > Perciformes > Bovichtidae > Bovichtus > Bovichtus diacanthus. Next base: position 1,257,141 of record CALSBV010012432.1, read on the forward strand.
CACAGCTAACAGGGAGGCTATTGACAGAAACGTGGCCCAGTGCGTCTGTGTCAGGGCTTCTGGTGTACGCGATTGCGGGTGGTTGAGAGTGTGTTTGTGTGCATGTGCTTGAACACAAAGAAGGTACTGTAAAATGCCAGACGAATGCAGCGTTTATACTTGTTTTTTGTGTGTGCAGGCTGCAGAGATGCAGCTCTGCCACTTGGATGACTCGCAGGGTTTTTAGCTTCGACCAGTTCTTATTTTAAAGAAAAAAACCAGCGTGGGCTAGCCCTTATTTAGGAAACAAGAAGGTTTTTAGATCGGTTTATTGAAGAAGTCACATTGAGGACCCACGACGGAAGCAGCCTCCTGGTGTCTCTCACACTTGACATTACGATTGGCACATTTTCCAGCTGTAGCAGAATGAGAAACATCATTGGGCATAAAGAGGCAGGTCACTGGACTACTAAAGGATTAGCAAACACAGCTGATATCTGATTAGTTCCATTCATTTTGAATCGTTGGCAGCTAAAGTCAATACATTCAACCGTGCTCGTGTGAATGCACTTTGGTCTGCTTTACATGATTTGTTTAAGATGCAATTAATAACATAGTTGAACAATGGCTGGGATTCCTGTATTTATGGAGTGTCTATAAGGAACCGTAAGGGCTACACTAGGTGTTGTGTCATCCCCGATGGAGCCAATTATTACCGCATTCGCTCATCAACCGTAGATGCACGGTTACGTCTGCCTCCCTCCTCCTCTCTCTGTGGCTGACTGATGCGGGCGGCTAAGCCTTTCTATTCCTAGCTCTGGATATTCCCCAGATTACTTTGTAAGTGTGTGTTTGTGTCTTTGTCCGTGTGTCTGCGTAATGTGTATATGGGCTACTCATAAGTTGACCAGAATTTGTGGGTGAGTCATTTTTTTTGCAGAGGAATCTCAATTCATCACCTCGGTTTGTTATGACACATGTACTTTTCTGTTAAAAAAAACATTGCCATTACCAAAAAAAAAAAAATGTTTTTAAAGGTATGTTTAATGTAACATTTGAGGACAAATACAGTTCAGTGTATTGGAACAGGGAGGGCATATGTCTACGGCCGTCAGAATAAAGTTGTGAGAGCTTTAAAATTGCCATAGTGTGCATCTTCATTTGGCCTACATACAAAAAACATAATCCCCTCAAAAACTATCGGTGAGGATTTGAATTTCTATCATGCTCAAAGTCTCACATCTCACACACATGCGCTGCACACACACAAGAAGTGCCTCTCTTGATTGTTTCAGGATGGCTGAGCTACCTGGTAGTGTTGTTATGTTTATCCCTTCAGCCTCAGAGTTAGTTATTGAGCGGGCAATATTGTGAGGCACACGATTGTTTTCTTATTGATTCATGTGTGTCTCTGCAATTGTATGTCGTGTGCGCATTTCGCCGGTGCTCTTCCCTCACATTTTTCACTCGCCAACATCGCCAGCAGCCACTGGTAAAGAGCAATCAGAGCCCGATAAATGTAACACGTATTCCAAATAGGGATGTGCCCAGTAGAAAACTAGAGCCTGGGAGAAAAGGGGTTAAAAAAAAGAAGTTAAATGCTTGTGCGTGTTTGTGTGAAAAAGGTTCACAGAGAAAATAGGACATCGGCAGACGACTGAGATTGCTCCAGACACGCTGCAGGGCATGCTGCTTAAGTACAACACAGCAAGGCTGGAGGCTTGCCAAGAATGTGTGTGTATGTCAGAGTGAGAGAGACAGACAAGGTCTACATGCGTGTGTCTAAACAGATAGAGCAATCTGGAGCTCTGCCAGTGTTACGTGAACTTCTTCTAGACCATCCACCGGTTACTCTGCAGGACCTCTCTCCACCTTTTCCACTTTAATCTCTCAGGGCTGACAGCACTAATGTGACTCCAGCTGGCAGGCAGCCTGGCTTGTTTCAGCCAGTTTGTCTTACAGGTAAAAACGTACCAACTGTACAAATATTGTAAATGCTGCAAGGCATCATTCTAACTGTTATTTGTCCAGTCTGATACATATTAACACAAATAAAGGAAGTGGTGGTGGAGAGAATTTATCAGAATATCACATGTTTTGGGGAGTTTTTGCACCGTATTGCCGAGTTTTTATAACACGACTTTGATGAGTGACAGTATTGTATGGCATTGTGGAGACACACATTCAACTCTTGCCTTTCTAACAGCCTGTGCAGTAAGTAAACACGGGGGAGGCTGGCACCAACTTTGTAAGTTCACTATAAACTTTCAGGCCCTCCAATCTTCAGTCATTATGATATTTATTCATTTCAGCGACAGAACTCCATACCAGAGTTTGAAAGAATAATTTACCGCGAGTAACACGGTGTGCTGCTCGTGCCAAGAGGCGCAAAGCATGAAATAGATTTTACGAGTGCTCTTATGAAGAGAACATCATGTCACAGAAGAAGGTTCACAAATCAAGGAATTGCTCAAGGAATATCAAATGTGGTACGAGTTGTAACCACTTACCTAAACACTGTAAAACTTCTCTCTTTCCAGCAGAGTTTGAGTTGGTTTATTACGTCAGATTTTTAAAAACTATTTTTGCCACAGGTCTGCTGTTCACATGACATTAAATATGTGCTAAGTACGCCCGATGATGTTTTTTGTACAGCGATCGCGAGCCAAGTCAATTCCTTTCTCATTTTCACAGCAGCTGGGAGATAGTTAGATATTGCGTCTGTGTTAATCATCATGTCTGTGCTGGCACACTTCAAAAACCACAGGAGGGCATCAACTTTAATCATATTTAATCAATATTCTTTTTAGGTTATGCACAGTGGAACATACCCCGATGACCTATAGCAGGTTGCGAGCAGCTGATTTTCACCACCCTCTTGTTTAGCTTTACCACTGGAAAGTGAAGCAAAGTGAATTGGGGATTTATTTTGCTACTGGAAATACACCGTCTAAATGAAAATGCATACACTACGCCTGGATTACTCTCGGCAGGCAGAATACCTACACATTTGTTTTGCCTACGTGCGTTTTGACACGGAGTAGGTTTGACAGGTTGACCTTTCCAGCACGCCTGGCTTTAATACCGCGCTAATTAAGAGTCCCTGTCTGCTAGCGTGGCAATTACGGTAGTTACGATCAACACGTTGTTGTTTGTGACTTTGTTGCAAATTCATGTTGTTTTTCGCTGATATCTGCAGCTTCACAAGTTGCGCTTGTCAGCCCGAGTTGAAATCCACTCGTCCAATCATCTTTTGTCTGAGTTTTTAATGAACTCATAGTATCCACTCTTTTCGTCGGTCGCCTAGAAACTGTTTAACAAGCGGCAACTAATTGAACATTTAACTTCTCGCGTTGAAAACAAACTCCTGAGTTGCGTTTGAAGGCAGATTCAAACGTGGCACATGTAAGTATTATGCCTTTGATGGAGCCAGACAAAAGGTGCCGGTGAAGTCCCACATACCGTACATTTGTATGTATGGTGTCACGTTCATTCTCGTCACATCACTTACATATATTAACTCATTTTTGAATTCCGGCTTCCTGGAAGAGAACTGAGCATTTCTACACCTGTGCTCTGACCCGTCTAGTGAAAGAGATCGTCTTTCTAACAGCCATATTTCATGTATAAAAATAAATACGCTGTGTATATGATATGTCAACAGAACTTTATGTTCCTAAATTCTACTCGCAGCCCCCCCCCCCCCCCCCCCCCCATCCCTCGTGTTTGTCCTGGCTGATTAAAAGTGCACCTTCCCTTCTGGAAAGCACCCAACTTTTACAGGAGTTTTCCAGAACTCTTGAACTCACATTAGCTCACATTCGCAGAGCAACATTTACACACACACACACGCACACACACACACACACACACACACACACACACACACACACACACACACACACACACGCATAAAAGGGTTCCTATTCCAGCATGAGCACACATACGCGCAAAAGTACACAACAACATCAGACGGGGAGACGTTTATTTTTCCACTGAGTTCAAGGCGGTTCAGTTCTCAATAAAAAGACAACAGATGTAACATTTATTCCAGGATATTATATTGGAAAGGTGCACAGAGGTCTCCTGGTCTTGTGGGTTTTTTACTGACATTGCCGTGATCGCATTTTTTCTCCACGCCACTTCCTATATGTCAGCACTTCACTGCAGTTTTGCTTCATCTCCTCTGCCAAGTTTTTTTCCCCCTGAAATTGTTGTTTTGCTGATTCTAAAGTTAAGCCCCTCTCCCTTTCCCTCGTCTTCTTCCTTCCTTTTCCTCGCACTTTTTGTCTCAGACAGGGCTGTTGGTTGCATGTTACCAAGGTTATGTGGACATCGTCATAGCGCTGTCCCAGTGTACACATCTGGATGTCAACTGGCAGGACAGCGAGGGAAACACGGCTCTCATCACCGCTGCTCAAGCAGGTAACACACACACAAATGGACAAATATACAAATAGACACACACTAGCAGTTTGGTACTAATGCTGACACGGACAAGCATAACAAAAATAGTCTGGTCTCACTGTGCTTAGGCTTTTTGAAACAGTAGTGAGTGTGAATAAGAACCAGCCATATGGACCTTGTATATCCAAAACACGAAGTGCGAATGAGTGTTTAGCAGCTTATCCAAGCCAATGTTATGATTACAGACTGTGTGTGGTGACCTACAGTAACTACTGTCTGTCCCTCTGTTTCTTCGAGGCCACATAACAATCACCAACTACCTGCTGAACTACTACTCTGGGTTGGACATCGAGAGGAGAAACTGCCACGGCTTCACGTCTCTGATGAAAGCTGCCATGCAGGGCCGGGTGGAATGCGTGCGCTCGCTCATGATGGCAGGTGAAGGGAAATGTGTATGATTACGCTAAATGTACAACGCTCCATAGCAATCAGAAAGGAGGAATTGCGGAAATTTTCGTACACAGACAGAAATTGGTTGCTATTACGTGTGGATTTTACAAGTTACTTAGATTTTTTGGGGGCATTTATTTATTTTTTTTACTGATTACAACCACATGTTGTTTATTCTGCCATTAATCAGGGCAGCTCGGAAAAATATGAACAGATTTTCAGTAAAATTGGTAGACAGATGGACAATTTGAATTAGTTTTGGCAGTGATCCAGATGTTCGCTATTGGGTGATTATTCTCTTTTTCGCCGTAACTATGAAACTAACGGAGAGAACTAACTCTTTCCATCACCCGCCTTCTTACCTTTCAACCCACCACCTTCTGCTACGTCCTTTCATTGACATATTTCACCATCTTCGTTGTGTCCACCAGGAGCTGCCCTGAACGCCAGGGACTTTGGCCGCCACTTCAATGCCAGGGAGTGGGCGTTATTTACAGGCCGCTACGAAACTGCCTGGGTGATGATGCGCCTGATGGAGCGGCCCTGCCCGCGGCAGTACTGCGACAGATACAGGTGAACTAATGGCTGGGTCACACTGTGTCACCGTGATGGTGAACACTAACACAGTGCCTCTGTGCAGTGGACTTATATCAAATGTGCTCTCCCAGTCTAGAGTGGCCCCCACTGGGACCACTGGTGGCCAAAGCCCAGGAGCCCCGTGGCTGTCTGAAGCGCTTGTCGGACACTGTACGGAGCGTCTTCAACCTCGCGAATGTCACCAACCCTGAGGATGAAGGAGTTGTCGACCACATGGTTTCCATCACAACTGCCATGAGGAGCCCTTTGATTGCTGTGGCCTGCCATACAGTGAGTATCTAAGCTCTAGATCATGTCCGCCCTTCATTATCCACTTATTCATTAATCAGCATTAAACGGTATCCCGCTACGAGGTCCGAGAACAAATGGACCCCAACCCTCCTGTGCCTCGCTTTACACCCTCACACCAACAAGCATTTTGCAAATGTAAGCTCAGATAAGGTGCAGCCGGTAACTACTTTTTGTGATAAGGAAGGATTTCGTTAAAGTCTTTAAAGTTGCTCTCCTCTGCACTATTCCTTGTGGTGTCTGTACATACTCAGCATAGTTGGCGATATCAGGGCTCAATTTCTTATCTTTCGATGCAGCCAAACATTCTTGTACAATGTGAAAGTCACCTTCCGCAGACTTGAAATTTGACTGAACAGTATCTACTTATTTATTTAAAAGGATCCCCGTACCAGCAGATCTTCAGTGTGCACTTTTCTTCTTCTTTTCGTGCTTATGAAGTAGTAAAATGAAGCAGTTCTATCACTGCTGTCTCACAGAATCGGTGTGCAGAGACGTGAAGACGAAACCTTCACAAGAACACGATCAAATAATAATAACATTGTGGTAATGATGCTATTAAAGGATAAATCTGCTGCTCATTTACCTTTTATTTTATCAGCAAAGTCTCAGCTTTTTCATGGGATTTGCTCATAATAATTAAAAGATATAATTAACTGCAGCCTTATCTGATAAGCAGGTTTTTTATGCAAGATTACCAGTAGTGCAATACTGCAAACAGTATGGAGTCTATTGTCACTGCTATTGCTACTGCGGTGCTACTTATACTGATATTATAACAACTGTTGATTTTGCTTCAGGTGTGTCCTGACAGCCCCCCAGCTGTGGGCAAACGGCGCTACTCAGTTCCCGAGATCGTCCGCCAGCAGCGTGCCAAGGAGCTCCGCTCCATCAACCCTGACAGGGTGGAGAGCCACCTCAAGCTCTTCCAGAACTCCCGGGTCACTCTGGTGGCCAAGCACTCAACAGACCGCCGGGCCAGCCTTCAGGCCCAGAGCCTGTTGCCTCGACACAGGAGCTCCAGCCTGAACACGGTGGCTAATAATGAAGCCCTGGAGCTGCGGAGAACCAGCCTGCTGCCCATGCACATGGTGCTGAGGAGGAGCAGCGTCAGGCCTGGCTTCAGTATCCCCAAAGTGAGGGTGTCCAAGGCCCCCGCGCCCACTTATGAGCCAGAAAAGATCCGGAGGAAGAGCAGCGCCAAAGACGGAGGGGCGCACCTGCTGCAAATACCAAAGTGGCGGTACAAGGAGCTAAAAGAAGAAAGGAGGAAAGCCGAGGAGGTCGAAAGGAGGAGGCTGGAGGCTGTAACCAAGAGACACCTTGCTGCAGGGAAAAGGAAATAATATTGGCCTCTTAAAAATGGCTGCCGGAGCTCTGACAGCGTTAGACGTGCACAATGCTCAGTGTCCTTTATGATGTCAGACAGTGAATACCCAGGGGATTTGATACTTGAAATGTTCTTAGTTAACTTATTTTTCATATTTATTGCTTTCAGATGGATGGTCTATATTTTGTTATGCTCCGGGTGCTCAATACCGCAGTGTTTTTGTACTGTGTGACAGACGCTTCATTCTTTACTGTAACCACAGCGGGAATGTGTTCATCTTTCTACCTAAACAATGGAAACAATTGATTAAAGATGTTATGGGATAATGTCTTTAAAATATTCAGAATACTAATGGGCGTTTCATATTGACAGAGAAGTCTAAACATAAGTTTATAGGAAATCGAACGGCATTCGACGGCAATATTTTTTAGACGCTCTTTGTTTTTGCTTCATAATGAGAAACCCATGAATGTATTACGCGTATATATTTTATAATAGAGATTTGAATGCTTTTTGATGACAAACTTTACATTTTTTTTATTCAACATAGACTTTTATTTCACATATTGAAATACAAACAACTATGTTTTCTAGTCTTAACGTTCGAGACCAATGTGGAGCACTATTGTGATTTAACACTCAAATCTTACACTTCCCAAATGTTTACATTGCAAAAAAAAAACCACATTCGTTGTGACGCTACTCTCAGATGGAATGGGGGTGTGTACAGGGTACGGGTGACGAGGAAAATAAACTGCTGACTGTGGATGTGATTGTGATGGAGCCAAATAGTGACGCTTTATTGCCGTTATGATTTCAAATGCCTCGAAAGTTAACAAGAAAATGATGGAATTTGTTTCAGTCTTCTTGACTTTCATTTAACATCTTCGCATTAGGGGGGGGGTGGGTGGGGGAGGGGTGGGTTTAACAAATGCAGCAGGTTGAGCCTCGGCACAATGTGACAGTACGAGTAGAATTGAAGTGATAATCCCTGACAAATGGACCCTCTGATTAAAAAACTGCCAACCCATTATAGAGCAGGAGGTCAGCTCCCTGTTTTAACATTAGAACAGTGAAAATAATGGGGCGAAAAACAGCCGTGAGTTTTAAACACAGAGAGCCACGGGGAGAGCGGTGATATAACATTGTCGGGAATTTTTTTTGCAGAGCACAATTTCACGGTCTTAACTCCTCATAGGCGATTGCAGCTTAAGTGCCATCCAAGAGTGTGTGTCTAATATACATGGTGATGAGTTGCTAAGGGGTTACAAGGGCACTGTGCAGCCAAATCACTTCTTCAAATAAACTTCATTGACTTCAGAATGCCAGTCTGCTTGGATACTGCCCAAGAGGAAGTCGTTTGAACGGGACAAAAGACGAGCAAACCGCGAGCGAGTTGTGCGCTTGTAACTGTACATCGTATCAGGATTAACATATTTAACATCAACGTAAGAAAATGTGGCTTTCTGCTGGCAATGCAGTATCACGGCCAATGATGTCTACTGTGTGCAGTTTGTTCTGAGGGAAAGTGTGCTGACTGAATAAAATCTACATTCATTTTTTGCAAACGCTGGTAGTGTTTTGTGAGGCAGTACGGAGCATTTTTGTAAAGTTTCTACAGGATTTCTGAACATGCATCACACGCTGATATTGATGACGGAATACTGAATTCTGGTGATAATTTGTTTCGTGTTTTGATCATCCGTTCCAAGTGCACTCATACAACAGAGTGTGGAGGGGATTGTGTTGGACGAAACCTATTAGCCCTGAATGCATCAGATAATATTTAGGTCATTGTTGTAGCTCAAACAGCTGTTGGCTTAGATTGTAACCTGAGATTATGAAGCTCCACTGGCTTGGTCAGCGAGTCCCCTCCCTCCCTTCAACCACACCCCGTGCTCAATAAACAGGGCGCTACCCACCCATAGTGTGACAGATATTACGCCATGCTCGGGCGCTACAGGCGGGGATTTAGACAGCATGACCTGATTCTAGATCAGCACTTAATGAGTCCTTCTGTCAAATCTTTGAATTTAGGGGGAATCCTTAGATGGGGCCCTCTGCTGGTCGGCTGGTATAAGACTTTTTAAGGATTTCTGTATTCCTTAAATATATTAATGAACAATCAGAACATTAATATAATCATTTGTGACAGAACAAAGTATGTTATTGTTGTTACTTCACAAAAAGTCACAATGTTGTTGAACTAATAATAAGCAATAATGATGTGGTGTTTACATTTGGTTCTTTTAAACACATTATATTGCAGCTCGATAGGTTGAATGAATGATTTTTTAAAAATATTTTCTAATTTTCTACTCCGCATGGTTGTCAGTGTTAAACGTGATATAAATATTTAATTTCTCTCAGGCAAATTTAATGATAGCGAACTAAATATGAGGCTTTATTCCTAAAAAATACACGCTCAAAAATGTTATCCTTGCGGTTACAACGACTATCTCCATATTTTCTACGATTTAGCAAGACCTCCACGGAATCTATCCCAGTGTTGAAGGTATGAGATCATTTTAATTTCTTTTTTTTTTTTTTTTTAGTATTCTGTGAAATGGCACGGTGATGCAATCAAGGATAAAGTAGGTCCTTCTTAATGAATTCCATTTCTGAAAAGCTTAAAAGTATGAATAAATGAAAATGTCTCACAATTAAATCAGCATCAGGATTATCTACAAAGTGTGAACTAAAAATGAACTGCAAGTGGCGGTGCCCTCGCTGATAAAAAGGATGGAAAAAAAGCTCTTTTACACAAAAAATAATAATCTTGCCAGCAGTTTTGAGAACACCAAAACTGAGAAAAAAAAAAAAAAGCTCTGCATTATATTTGCGGTTAGACATTCGCAGAAGCGACACTACGGAAAATATGTTTGTTTTACATAAAATCCTGGCAGTGCTGCTCGAGGAGTGCCATCTCACGATATGGGGTTTTGATATTTCAACAGAAAGAAAAAAAAAAAAAAAAAAAAGGAAGGAAGGACGTTTGAAGAGCAAGTAGTTTGATTTTGGTGAAACTGGAACCAAAAGGTCACGTGAATTTGTCTCTTTAGCCTCAGATGGTTTATCAAAATGACCACGAGCGCGTCCAAAAGACTGAAATACCATTTCCTCCCACCGTTGCCTGTTGACTGAATAAACCGCAGCATCGGTGGAAGCTTTCCAGGCGCCTGCGTCACAGAAAGGACCAGTTTCAACTTGCTGAAGCCAGTTTCAATGTTCCTGAGGACCACATGGCTAACAGCTGGTGGTGTATACTCAGGGCTAATAAAGTGGCTCTAAATGAGTAAAAGGCGCTGTAACCTTGACTGATTTTTTACAGTGTTGGAAGGAAAAAAAGCAAGAAAAAGGCATGTTTCCCTCCTAAATATACCCACAGAGGGCAGTGGTTGGTCGTTACTGGGTACCATTACCGACCAGAACTGACCACTGAGACAAGCAGCATGAGAAAAAGTTAATCTACATAGCTACTATTTAATATTTAATTGACTTTAATCTGCAAGGCAAATTTAAATCGACATAATATTAATGCTTTTATAGCACTTTCCCAGTATCATGACACACTTCTCTTGTATGGGTGGTCATAGTTACAACCATGCACGTCAGTGTTATGTGCCAAATACCGACTTAAAGTTTATTAGCTAGACTAACAATAACATTTTTTATCCTTTTTAATCCATTTTCTGAGAATAAATCTTGATCTAATTTACCTTTTCCGTTGGGGAATTATACTCGTACGACCAAAAGATGCCCGAGCACGGCTGTAAAATACATTTTTAGCGGCGGCTCGCTCTCATTCTGTTCTCCCAGTCAGTCTAATGCGGCATGGCAGGGGATGAGAGGTCTGCCACATTGGGAGAACTATATAAAACCATGGAGAGTCAAGGAGATTGTGTCTGCTGTAATGGGGTGTTTCATCCTGCTGACAGAGGCTCGTACCAACTAAGCCTGCACTGGCTGGTTTATTGGGCTAACATAAACTGACAGAACACCTGGTTGCAGATGCTTGTGTAAAGATGGATTACATGCACTAACACCTGCTGCACGCTGTGTATGTGTGTGTGTATGTGTGTGTGTGTGAGCAGACAGCTCTGGAGAGATGCTTCTGTTTCATTTCAAAACACCACCTGAGCCTAAATCCCTCAGTGCAGGATGCTAATTCACCACGGTATGTGCAAATACTCGAGGTGAGGTACAGGACACAATCCATCAAGTAGGACTACTTTGAACTTGAACATATTAGAAGCGTATCGTTCACCTTCTCTAGTGCTCAGCTGAAAATCTTTTTTTTTTTTACATGACAAAATGTGTCCCGAGACAAGTTTTCCTCCAGTCGCTCGTCAATTAATTCAAATAAAGACAAGCTGAAAAGGCCTTTTTTTTTTTTTTCCAAGATAGTCTATATTTCTTTTATTTACCATGACAATCACACCTAATACCTAAATCCACTCAATGACTAAAGATTTGTACAATGTGAACACTTTACTTAACTCGAGAAAAAGAACCCGAGATAAACAAAATCAAACTCTTTTGAACTGAATTAAATAACATAGGAAATCATTCCTTCTTGGCAAGACACATGTATCACTTTCTCTCTTTCCTGGAAACCTGAACATTAGTGTTGCAACGAATGACACTTGAGTGTAAGGGGATGGGTGCTTAAGGAAAAGGGTGGTGTGTGCCTGTGTGTATTAATATTGTGTGGGACTGCTATAGATTTCTGATATGCAACGAGCCATACCTGCAAATATCCTGGCAAGTAGAAACGGATGTATTGCGTTGTCCCTGTACACAGACAAACTGTCACATAGTCAACATATTATTCAAACACCTTTCTATGGAATGTTTTTTTGCATCTAAAAAGTTAAGAGTTATCGAAAATGGCCAAGTGGCTTGCTTGTCAAAGTTGCAGGATACCTCAGTGTTTGGGCGAAAGAATTGGTTACCGCTGTCATGTAATTAGCTGTTTTAACTCTCCCTGGTCTATGCTGTACCTGTGCAATTTGGCAACAGCCTCAGACATTGATCTGAGTTTTGGGAAGCTGCTCTCTGTGTTCCATTTTTTTTTTTTATTGTCCGTCCACCTCGTGAACCGGTTCTTTTGGTCTGTGAAGATTATAGGTATAAGGCTGGAGCTTAGGCTCATCACTGTGAGGTGATTGGTTGGTTAGTTGGCCTGATTGATAGTTTGCTGTGATTGGCTGGTAGAGGTGATGCGGTGTTGGTCCACACATCACTGCAGTGAGAGTTTCCCCTCCCCCCCCCACACAGACTCAGATCTGAGATTTCTCCATTAATGTTTAATCCTAGAATGATAGCCATTTTAGAAGACCCGTGCACCCATTTATACCACCTTTAAGACTATACAGCTGTCAAAACAACCCTCTTTAGGAGAGGACACAAACGTGCAGAACTAACAGAGCGGCACCGATGCAGCAGGGGTGTTCGCAGTGGGACTTCTACAATGGCTGTATTGGCATTGGGTGTCTGGAGCTGATGAATTCCTCATACATGTAAAGCAACAGGCGGGGGGGAGGAGAGAAACAAACAAACAAAAAACAAAATACTCTGATTATTTCGAGGAGATCTGTGCCTGGTGGGGAAACATCTTCATCGTATGTGTTCCGTTTGGCGAGGCCGGTTGGTGGAGTTAGCGTAGCCGTTGTAGCTTGCCGCCTAATTCACTTGCGGGGCTGGTGGATGTGCTGGTTGATGTGCTGGGTAGCAGGCAGCTTGGAGACACAAGGCTGGGGCTTCTGATGAGCCACCTGAGCGGCTGCAGGGGTGAAGTCCTTATCGCCCTGAACAGAACACAGTCGGTCAATAGTGTTTGTGGGCATGATAATGAACTGCATTTCACCGTTTGGCGCACAAAGCTAAAGACACTCGAGTCCACAACCTAGGCTGCAAAAATGAGTTCATGCATAGTCTTCAGTATTTTACCATCACAAGGAGCAGCTGCTGTCCCTGCAGGTGCAGCTGCACACGAAGCACGAACCTGCTTGGTTGAAGTGCTCAAACCATGGAGGGGGAAACACTCCTCTTAAAATCCCCTTCATTTTATATTTTCCAGCTGGGAAAATCATGATTGGAGTAAGGGCTGCAACTCACGATTATTCTCACTATTTGATGTCTTTAAATGTCTTGTTGTCCAAAGATACTCAGTTTAATTAGGGAAAAAGTCAGTGCAAAAGGAATGTGTACAATCGGTGCGTGAAAGTGCGCGTGTAGAACGTTTCGTGGCTTGTTTCTATGGCTGCACACAGAAGGCGCACTTTGTGTCCCATTTTTTTTTTTTTTTCTTTTTAAATCCTTTCCCTCTGATAATCATAACGACAATGAGGAAATCCCTGAAGTGAAGGGTAGGGCATGGCGCGCTCATCTGTCCCCGCTCATGTGCTCTGCAACCTCAAGCTGTTATTCCAAGAAATATGCCCATAAACAGCCCTCGCTTCCAAATCGGATCAAAGCAGGAATTTGATGATTCACGAGGGAATGCAGAATTCTAATCAGAGACTTACTACAATCATGACTCCATTCCTCTCTTCTTTCTTTTTTTTTTTAATCTGTACCTGCCAGCATTTATATCCATCTTCCTCGATGTTTCCGTTTCTTTCTGCCCTGCTCTTCCCTGGTGTGTGTCTCTTTTGTTCCTCACCTTAATTTACCTGGGTTTCTTTTTTTTTTTTCTTCTTCTTTTTTTTTTTTTTTAAACGCTACACTTTCTCGCTCGTCTTCTTCATCCTGATCCCATTTATGAGAAAAACATTAGGTCAAGTGGATGGATGATATGCATAGCTATAGCATCGCACACTCAACACACTGCGGCTCGCATGATGAAATGAAATGATGTCAAAAACGGTTTTAATTCTTCTTTTTGGTGTTTTTCTGATCTAGTTGTTGACACAAGTATACAAGCTATTTAATCAGAGCCACACACACACACACACACACACACACACACACACACACACACACA
>CALSBV010012432.1:1293559-1310401 GCA_943590825.1 Bovichtus diacanthus
ACACACACACACACACACACACACACACACACACACACACAGACAGAAGAAATTGGTTACCTTTGTGTTTGTGAGTAACTGCACAAACACAAAATCCAATATTCAGCTGGTGAAGTTTCTTTTTATTATTTTTTACAGTAAGAAATATTGACCATTTTACAAAGGTGTGTACAAAAAGAGGTCTACAGCCACACAGTCACTTCCCTTTGCAACATTTATGAGAGTTATGACATATTATACAAGGCAAGACTGTGAAATGTTCTGGGGGTGAAACATTGTCATTGCTGTTCTTGGCTGTGTGTTACAAAAAGCAGTGGTGTGTAAACCTTTGCGCATTTCCCCCGAAAAATTGACATTTCTTTGAAAAATTTCAATATTGGATTTCTTGACTTTACCAACCAGTGGTAGGCGAGTCAAAAAATGTATTCTGGACAGTAAAGCACACACAACACCCACATATTCACACACGAGCGTCAACACAGCGCAAATTAAAACACTTGCATCAATCCCGAGCTTATCGACTATCCCACTGTCCTTGTAGTAAAAAAAAAAATAATAAAGAAATAGCACAACTAACAATTCCACAAGCATAATTACTGCCAAACCAATGGCTTTGTATCTGTATTAGTTTAGAAGTGATTGGAGCAAAGCCCCTTTCATAAAAATGGATTATGAGACAACAGTTACAGACCTAGAACCAAATTCAATTTAGCATTAAGATAATTAGGTACCTCTGAAAGCAAAGCACATGCACATGATGAAAGCCAACGCACCCATGTCCCATCATAGAATTACTGTCTGGGGGCTTCGGCTCAGCACTGGTTAGGCTGCTGTGACTGCGAGTGCATGGGAGAGGTGGACCACTTCAGTACAGTTAGACTTGAGAGGAGTAGACAGAGGGGAGGAGAATGAAAGATGGAGGAGATGGGACAGAAAGGGTAGAAGCTGGGAAAGACAAAAGAGGACGGAAAGTAATGAGGAGGAGGGAGACGGAGGGAGAGTAATGACAGGAGAGTAAAGATAGCAAGAGGAGGAGAGTGGTAACAAGAGGGAGAGGCAGAGAGAGAGAGAGAGAGAGAGGGAGGGAGGGAGGGAGGGGAGGAGGCTGGACTGAGCACGGTCCCATGTCCTCCCCCGACTCCTATTTCCTGGCACAGCGCTGAGAACTAATAGAAAGCTGGCTCCTCTGACACACAGTAGTTCAAAGGTAACTCACTTCAACTTGCCATCCCCTCCCTCCTTTCCACTTCATATATTTATCCAGCACTCCTTCAGTCTTCTCACTCACATTGTTTTACACCCCCCCCCCCCCCCCAACACATCTCATTGTAACCCCCTTATGGAACACTGGGCCGCTGTGCAATTGGACAAACTGTCCTGCTGCTCAAACACAGTCACTGCATATTGAATGATGAATGTATTTTGCAGAGTGATGCGCGCAGTCGGCTGTCTATAAATGCGGCTCACGAATGGGGTCCGGTAATGGGGTCCACAGGGTTTCTTAAGGGGCCCCAAGAAAAATAAACTCTACAATAATTAAATTTGCAAGAATGATGGTAATCAGAGAAGAGAATATCTAAAAAGGAGTTCTGTCATCGCCATAGATGTCAGACTCATCATCTCTCTATGTAACTTTACAGCTAAACCTACAGGTTCTTGCCTCCTTTTTCTTTGAAAGTGTCTTTAAGATTTTAAAAATCATTATACTCCACGCTGTCTGACAGTGCACTTTATATTCTGTATCAGCCTGTTCCAGCTCTTCATTGATTTCATGATGTTTACAGTGTGAAATAGTCAAACTCATGATTCCCTATAATTCAGCCTGTCAAACTTCTTTGGAAACGTTTTTAAAAAAGCCACAAGAATCTAAAATAAAACTCTGTGGGTTTGAACAATGATGAGCACAGGATGAGATTGTGATGTCCGGCCCACCAGCCAGTCAATCAGGTTTAACGTGATCAATAAATATTAAATCAACGTCAAAATTTCATATGAGACCAAATCACACAGCTGATTGTTTTTTTCCCCATCATTTTGCACCAAGGTGCAATGCTTGTGTGCTGTGAAAGCTTAACACACACACACACACACACACACACACACACACACCTTGGTCTCTCCTATTCTCACCTATTTGCCTCATCTTATCTGTTTTTCTTTCTCTCCCCACCCACCCCCTTTATCTCGCACACACTCCTCTCAGCCCCTACTGTAAAAATGAGGAGGGGAAAAAAATGGTTGCTAGGAAACCATTTCGCCTGTTGCTCTCACCATCACTGGGTGGTTTGTTGAAGGTCGAGGGACTGCGAGGTAAAAAGCGATTACTGCCCCAACAAATGAGGTGTGTGTGTGTGTGTGTGTGTGTGAGTGTGTGTGTGTGTGTGTGTGTGTGTCTGGCGGTGCTCATGCCAGACAGCAATTATGGCAAAAACTGTAAAAGGTTACACATGATGAGTGGTGGCTCCCCTCTGGGCCTCGGCCACCACTGCACAGTGTCATTTTTTCATCCCTTCAATCCGTTTCTCTCCATCACTTATTTCACACTCAGATTCTGAGATTTATAGCAGCGATCCCGTCACTCACACGTGGTCCATCTATTCTCACTGGAATAATGTGCCTCTGACCTTTGCAATATTTATTTAGGTTTTTTTTCTTCTTTATCTAGGATTTGACCTTTCTTCCACTGTTGTATTTATTGTAAAAGGCCCAGCACACTTTAAGAGTGTGCTGCAGCTTTGCTTTTCAGCCTTCCTAAAATACTGTTGTTAGCCTCTACACTGAGACAGGCTATCTCAACCCCCCCCCCCCCCCCCCCCCCCCCCCCCTCTGTCTTTCACTGTCTCATACAGGTGAACATCAGAGGGAAAACAGGCTACAGACGACTTCTGAGGCCTGAGGTAGGTTTGATGTCTACTGAAGGTTTTCAAACGCTCTTTCTCGCTGACTTTTCCTGTTTACGCTGTGTGGCAGCGGATGATGAATTAATTTTAGTTGCCTCTCGATGAAGAGTTTCTCATCATTTTATTGTTGCAACAAATCTTTGAAAGCACTGTGTGTTTGAGCTATTGTCAAAAAAGGCGCAAATCTACAAATGAATAATAGCAGGCTCAGACTGAAATTATGCGTAGTGTTGCAAACCAAATATTGGAAGAAAATAAAATTTTATAAAAACCAAGCATTTGTAAATACTTGAAAGTAGCGCTGCAATTAAGAACTATTTTTCATTGATGACATGTCCATCCCACTTTCGCAAAGTCCAAGGTCATGTCTTTAAATGTCAGAAAATCTACATATTCAACAGCATTTTCTGCAATTTTTGCATGAAAAATGACTCAAACAGTTAATCGATTATCAAAACAGTAGGTGTTCATTTGTCAAATCGATCAACTAAATGGATTAGTCGACTAATCGCTGTAGTTGAAAGCATTTGTTATAACTCACTGGGAGCACCTACATCCTGGACATTTGGAATGCAATGATCGCACAAAGGACTAGACTGTGCAATCAATGACCACACACACACACACACATCACACACACATCACACACACACGTCTCACTCGATCATATTACACAAACACACCCACATGCTGGTCACACGTGTGACAAACACAGCGTCTCCCTGACCTTGAACCCCATCTGTCATGCGTGTGTGTATCTGTGTTTGTGATTTGTGTGACGTACGTGTGTGATATGAGGGTGATATGTGTGCACGTGTGTGTGTGTGTGTGTGTGTGTGTGTGAGAGAGAGACAGGGAGTACTGTCTGATTATGTCCCCGAGCAAGATCAGTTATCAAGAAATGAGGCACGGCAGCAAAACAGAAATTACGTGTCTCTGACATGACAAAGTGTAAATTTGTGAAAATACAGCATGAAACTTCAGTGTTTAGCTGATGGGTGTGAGCGAGAAGAGAGAGCAAATGTTTGTTTAAGAGAGAATTTGGTCCTTGTGGTCCTATTAAGGAAAAGGTTTATTTACAAAGTGACCATGTTTCAAGTCCTTTTTTTTTAAATCTAGAAATCCCTCGTCGTACAGTGCTGCACATTTGTTGTTTACTTAAAAGATGACCTGTGGCTTCCCTCCCAGGAACTAGATGAAAACACACGCGCACACATCCTGTCAAAGAATCTAAATAAACTTGGGTAAAAGTTTTACTGCACTCTGGAGACTGTTCTACATGATTTATCCTAAAGTCAGTGCTAGTGTTGCTACAAACAGATTCCGGCTTTGGTTTATTGATGATTGCTGCACCACTGATCTTTCAAGTCATCTCAGATGCTATTTTCATACCAAGTTACTGTTTATTTACGGGCCCTCAACTTCTCGTTTTAAAACTGCTGGGCAGCGCAGCCCCCCCCCCCAGTTCGGTTGCAATTCTCCTTTCTTTCTCCCTCTATCTCAGCCTACACTGGTCCCATGGAACCGCTGTAGGAAGTGATTAACTATTCCTACTACAGTTTGACAAAAGCACACATTTTCAAAGACACACACACACGGAAACAAACACGCACGTGTACCCGCGCCCATAACTTCTACACAGTCGGAAAGTATGTTTAAGAGAAATGCTCTCATTACTTCAAGACTTCAAAGCAAGCAACTCTTCGCCAACACGGCTCAAACTGACTCACCGTTGACCCGACGCCCCTCTTTCCACGACTCCGCGCACGTAGCTCTAGCACGCTTATTTTCGAACTGCAAACATGTCGAGAATTCACTTCACTTTCTTTCCTTACTTCGCTCTCTTCCTTTCTTCTCTTTTGCTCACAAACATTTTTTCAGAGACATCCAACTCCACTCTCGTCTAAATTGTATGCTAATCCATGTTTGGATTGGAGACTAACAGGATTTTTCGCTGCACCTAACACCCATGACCTAATACGTCATGCAGGGATACTAGCAGTAAAGTCACTTATTGCGAGCTCTGGACTCGGGTGATAAAGTCAAAGTGTGGATCCTGTAACGCAACAATTTCCACAGTTATAAAATTAGGCAGGTTGGTGGCTAACCAAGCCGTGTTCATGGAACAATGATGTAAATAGTAAGATATGGCGTCTATCAGGCTTTTTATACAGTGGCTGTATATAGCATAATGCAGCAGCTTGATTAACTGAACTGCTTCAAAAGTGCGAGTTGTGCTGCTTTTAATAAAAATTGTTCTAGATAACAGCAACGTTTTTAACTGCATTACATTATTATGAAGAATTACATGTGGAGGAAAGTGGGGATGTTGCAACAGCACAGACTGCAGATGATATTTTTTTGCAGTTTAAGGATGATGATTTTTTTCTTCTTCTTCGTTTCTAAATGCATATAAATCTTAACCAAGTCTTTCTTTTAATATCAGTCTTAAATCACTATCTGGTTGAAAAAAAAAAAAAATAATAAAAAAAAAGGCCTCTCCATATAAAGATGGGTGAGGTAAAAAAATGAACAAATAAATAAATAATCCCCAAAAAAAGATGCAACCTTTCTGGGGCCCGGCTGCCGTGTAAAGCCAATGTCCTTCATGTCTGATAACTGTAGAGTATCCCATCCAGTCGAGTGTAATGCTATCCACTGGCAATGATTAGAGAAGTGTGAAGCAGATGAGGCTCCAAGGGGCCACATGGGGATACTGTTCAGTGTAATACTTGGGATGAGAGGATGACGAATGAAGAGAGGGACACATTCGTCAGGATGAGGCGAGCCGCACGCTAATGCCATGGGGCGGCATGTCCTGAAGTGACTGCAGCGACAGTCACAAGTCTTGGACTCGGACAGGAAGTGCACAGCAAAATCATCACGCAACGAAGCCGCTGCGTGGGTTACATTCTGGGTCGAATGCTTTTTTTTTTTTGGACAGGTATCACAAAATGCCAAGTGGGGGAGCCATTTTCTCACCTCTTTTCTGATGCATGACATTGTTTTTTTAATTCATTACTTTAAAGAACGACAGCTCGCTCTTGTTGTTTCATGTCCGTCATTTGTAGAGGATTGACAACATCTTTTAAAACTGAAGTGCGAGTGCTTGAAGTTCAAGGAAGAAACCCCACAGTGTGTCATCTGAGGGAAATAACACAAGATGAAATGACTTGTTGAAGTGAATCATGTTGTAGTTCCCCAATAATCTCTCTTCATATTCTCTTGAACGTCGGCCAACAAAGCTTTCACATTAAAAGCTGAATATGGGACAATACTGACGAATATAAAAAAAGAATAAATGAAGGGACACGGCAATAAAATGCGACACTTCCACAGACTTGGGCTTCAGAAGGGTAGTCAGCTACAACTGCTCGTTACAAAGGTGTCTTTTGTCCTGGGGCCGTTGCATCGTATATAGCATTTCATGAGTACATCCAATGGTTGACTAAAACAAAAAACAAAAAGAATAAATTCAGTAGTTTCATTGTTCTTTTTTCTCTCCACATGGTGATAAAAAACACACATACAAAGCCAAGGACACCTCCCCGGAATGTGTTACTTAAGATTTTCTACATATCTCACGGAAACTCGCTGATTGTGCCTCTAAGGTTTTCGGTGCGCTAAATGGCAGATAACCTTGGCGGCAGTTATTCAGTCAAAAAACGCTCAAAAACACTGAAAAACACTCATTACAACGTGAAAGAAACAGAACATCTGTCATCACTTTTAATCAAGTTGCAGGAGCGTGCGGACATTTGTCATTTGAAAAGAAACAAAAGATCCGGAGGAGGAGAAAGCGGATTTTTCAACAGTGTTTGACTGAGTGGGAGCAGCACACACACCACTCACCATTTCTCTGCACCTCACACGGTTCCTCACTATTTGCTTGTTTGTGCCATTCTCCGTGAGCTACTGCATAATGAGGTACAGAGGCCTGGTAGCCAGCAGCATTAACACCATTCAGTTTCATGATGGGCTGAATAATAACCATTAGCATCGATGTTAGCTCGTGTGTGTGTGTGAGTGTGTGTGAGTGTTGAAAAAAACAACAATAGGCTAAAGACGAACACAAAGTTATTGATCCACCTGCCTCTGTAAACACTGTTGCCGAGTTGTGATGGTTCCCAACCGAGCTCCATTATTCTTTTGTGTGGAGGTGGTTATGACTGACCTCAAGGCCAAAGTGTGCGCACACGTTTGAAGACAGAGAGAGAAACACTCATCCACACACACACACACACACACACGCACACACACAAGCTTTAACACAATACAAAAACAAAGGAATCGTATGCCACCAAACCAACCCTCTCATTCCAAACTCGTCACATACGAAGACTTGGTCAGGACCCCCGCGTGGTCAACGTGGATTCAAACAAAACAACTTGATTATGTTCTGGCAACACAAGGTTTTGATAAAAGATTGTTGTTTGGGTTAAAATAACTGCGTTCGTTTACGTAATGTAACTCAACTCAACGTGGACTTTCGGTTTCTCACGGGACACGGACGGCGGCCTCCGTCTCCCGGAGCGCTGGCTTTGAGCGTCTAATTTTGCCGTGGTTTTCATCGGAGTTAGTCGAAAGCATTTCACACGGATGCTAAAGGGGCCGTGACACAACGTCAGGCTCATCTCACAGCGTTAAAGACGAGAGTTTCATTGTCGTTTGTCTCCCAGTTGTGTATTTTGTGAACATCAAATCAATACCATAAAACTGCAAAAAAAAACCTTCTGACCGACAGCGGTAGCTCGCGTCAAGCATTCCCAATGTCTGTCTAGGTTTGTCGATTGCAGAATGGAATTAGCTTAGCAGCCGCTTAGCGTCTGAGGGACAGCAGCAAATCCTGACAAGGATTAGTCCTGAGCAGAAAACAAGGTATAATTCATCCAGCGAGGCTTCAGCTGGGTATCCAAGAACATAGAGGTCGCACCTAAATCTTCAGCTGTCCAAATACAAAAATGCAGCTTAACGTTCAGATGTGAAGAAATGGCAACTTAAACTGTGTATCAGGTGTGTTTTTGTAATTGCTTCATTATACAGTCGCAGCAGAGAATCCTCCTCAACACCTGCTTCAGTGAAAGTGAAAAGCCCTCATCCTAACATAGTTCACCCTCAGATGGTTCAAGGTCAATTTGTCATAAATAGTAATTACTTTTTCAATTATAAAAGGTGCTCTGGCAAAAACCCTTATATAATCATCAGGAATGCAACTGCCAGCCAATCTGAGATCTACATAGCTCTTTATTTTGCCAACTTTTCTTGCTTTTTCCCAACAAAGGTGTATCCAGACATAATATTCTTTAGACTCTTTTAGAATTCATTCACATTACACATCAAGGACTCTATAATCTATACCCTTATCAGAAGAGATTTCTTTGCAAAGCACTAATTAAATAATGGATGGTGTCAATTTTTATCACGACATTATGCTACTAGCAATATGTCTGATAACATGAAGATGGATTTAATTTGGGTTTATGTTAAAATATTTACAAAGGTTGATATAATATTCACAGGATAGTAACAGTGTACAATTAGTTAATTCCACAACGCACTAAGTTGCAATGAATCCATTATAGAATATGATATGTATTGTTGTGGAGACGGACACTCATTCTTGTAGGTCTTTCATACCTTCAGCCACACTTGAACGTACAAGACATTGGTAGAGTAAGTAGAAGATTAATGTTTCCCCTGGACTTGCTGTATGTGTATGACAAACGGTAGCGGTGTCTGGCACGCAAACATGATTTCTTATGCGTTAAATAGTACCGTATGCAGTAGAGAGTGACAGGAATTATAATAGGTAAACAGGAGACAAACCGTGTAAGGCGAAGTGAGTACATGGTTTGTACTACATCCTACCTTCTTGTAGAGGGAGCGCAGGTCTCTGTACTGCCACATACTGCTGAGGACCTGAGAAGCTGCCTTTACCACCTTTGCCGAGTGTCTTGAGACGGATAGAGAAAGAGAGAGAGAGAGAGAGAGAGTTATTCTGTCCCCTGTCCTTATCAGCGGCACTTGTGTTGGCTTTAAGAGTAAAGAGGCCATTGTTCGATTTACTTTGCGCGAAAAACAGAGAGTTTCCAGATGAGTTAAAAATGACTCTCGTTGCCATGCAAATGGTCCCATCCCTGCTACTTATAGCTAAAAAAAAAAAAAAAAAAGTTCAAAAAGCCCTGCTAACAGCTACAGAGGGAAGCAGAAGGGATGCTCATTTGTCCACCAAAATTAACAAAAATCCTTCTGAAGACAGCTTTTTAACTTGGGTTCATTTTTATGTTTACCAGTAAAAATGTGCAGGGACATTTTTTTGAAATACAGAAAGCCTACTCGAAACAACACTTCACTGTCATAGTTAAACATGCATAAAGTGATTCTAAGGAAATAACATGCTAATCTCCACTGTTACATGAAAAAAAAAAAAAAAAAAACATTTAAATAGTCAGTCAAGTTAATGATTTTGCGTCGTAAACAGATCTTTATGGACATCATAAAGATCTTTACTACCTTAAATGTCATCAAGGATTTTGATCCTCGCAAGATTTTGAAATGACGATATTCATTGCATCATTAGACTGAAGCAATAAATGTCAGCAGGTGCCAACTTCAGGAAAATGAGGCAGCATTTTTGGGACTGCCAAATCGTGTTGACGTTTGTATGATGAGTTTCAAAAGTTTTATAAAACAAGGTTTATATTGTTCCATTCATTGTATTTTTCAGCTCCTGCGGTTTCCAAATACGTCGAACGGCGGCCGTCTGTGCTGGTGCTGTAATGGACATTTTCCCAATTTGAAAGTGTGCAATTATGTGAATGTAGCGCGGCACTGCAGATAAGGAGCATTTATCCTCAGTGTACCAACCCTGAGAAAACGAAGACGTGTGGACCATTAGCAGCTAACTAAACTCACAGCAAAACGCACCCTTACTATGTGAAACTTCCTCCCAGCCCCTCCATCTCTCCCTCTGAAATGGCGCCCTTGAGCACAGTTCCCTAAATAGACTAGAGTCTCTCTCTAAAAACAATAAACGAACATTTGACCCCCTTCTGATAACACGCTGGTTTCATGGCAAACCCTGACCTGCTAGTTGCCATAGCAGCTAGGCCGAACACCTTGCTTGGCCTCCCATGGTGACAAGAGTTATGGTCTTGTTCTGCAGCAATCTTTTTCGTGGATGAGTGGTCACGTGAACGGCAGGTGCAGTTCAGAATGATGGATGTGTGGCGACATTATAGAACTGGTCACTACTGGCGGTACAGAGTGGGACGAATGAAGGCTTGACAGGTGTGGCACAATACAACAATGAGAATCTGGATTTTTTCATTGCCTTTGCATTTTAGGGTTTAAGCTACTACAGTTTTTCAGGGCTGGTTGGCCTCGATTATGAGCCCCTGCAGGGGTGCTTTCTCAAGCTTACTCCGAGGCTATTTTGACAACCTAACATCAACATGTAACTTTTATTACACTTTCTACCTCTTTGTGTTTACTTCGGTGTCAGAAACCAATGCTTATGTTGTGAAAGTTACGGCGAGTGTTTCTTTTCCGGAGCGCAAAATGATCCCTGCTTAAATCTGGAAGACTGTGAATCTAGAGACCTCTTCAAAAGCAGCACAGGTAAGTGTGTCCTGTGGTTATAAATACATGTGGTATTCGTAGACGTATAGTATATCATTATCTTCCGATTTCTTAATAGCATGCTTTGAGGATTTCAGTGGGACTCCTTAAAATGCATTTCAAGTAGATGTGAGGTCGTAGAGATGAACCCTGTGGTTCTACTGTAGCTCAGCCAGTAACACTGTAGTGCAGGTTGTATTCTCTCTGAGAATAGTAAGGAATAGTGCCGACATAGTATCGACGGTAGAGCAATTGTCAAACTAAATGTAACTGGAAAATTTCCCGAAGCAGGGTTTGACGTGTAGTTTTTATGTTCTCTGCCTTGTGCTTGAGGTAAAAAAAAAATAAAAAGGTGTTTTGTCAGTGTGAGCCAGTATACTACCCCCCCAAAAACATCGTACAACACCAGCGGTTTTACAGATTCACTTCAGCAGTTCCGCAGGGTAAGAGGCCGAGGTCTCCAAAAGTGCGAAATATGTCATCCTGCCATCTAAAATGTATTCCCGCTCGTCTAACCTGAAAGCTACCAAACACATCAGCAATCGTATTGTTATGGATAAATCCAATCCAATGTTGTGTTACTGCCTCGAAACCTTGGCCTACTCACTTGTCTCCTTTGCTGCGGGCTATGCCGATGAGTTTTTCGATGCCACCGGCATCACGCAGGGCTTTGGCGTTCTCCATGTTCTTGGTGATGACTTCGTGCAGTGCGCAGCAGATTGCAGTAACCGTATCGTCTGACATGGCTTTGCTGGGAGGTCCTGTGGTCCCGGAGGTCCCACTGCTGGTGCCGTTATTGTTGCTGCTGCTACTACTGCCAGGTAACCGATGGATCAAATCTCTCATGGCATATTTACCTGGTGCGTGTGGAGGAAATGAAAGAAAGGGATAAGAAATATTGGTAAAAGTGTAGCCTCTGCACATACACCCATACATATATACACATATATATATGTATATATATATATATATATATATATAGAGAGAGAGATAGAATATACATTATGTTGGAGACATCATGAATGTTTTCTAAAAAATTGCGCTTGGTTGTTTTTTGTGAACAATGGCAGAGACACATAGAGGCTACTGGACTGAGCTTTGACAACATAAACATATTTCCGATTCCAGTAAAAAACAATGTGTGGGGGTGCGGGTTTATATTTTCTATAATAGTTCACATACCCATGTAAAAGGGATGTTTTAGACAAGCATTTATATTGAGTGTTTATGGATGACTGCATGATATAAAAACCCATCAATGTACTTAAAGATACTTCAAAGCCTCTATGACATGAAAGTAAAATTTCCCTTTTACTATTTTTTAAATTTTTTTTAAAGCAAATGTCTCGTCCAGCAGTGGTTTGCATAACTCCATAAATCTTTAGTTTGAGGGGGCACACTGCAAATCCTCTGACGCACACACACACTAATCCAGACATTCTGAGAATCCAATAAACGTGGCGACTCGTGGTATTTTAGTGAAAAGGCTGGCATATGAAGAAAAAAATATATATTTGACATTCAAAGAATGGGTTATTGGGGAGATCGAAGCAACGGAAGGAGGGAGTAATTAAGAAGTGCAGGAGATGCTGTCGGGTAGGAAGGAAGAGGGTGGAGACAATGGAAGCTATAACATTTGGAGTGAAGGCGACTTTAAAACACCTGGATGTAGAGCTCATCCACACAGTTAGTCTGGGATCAAACATATAGATTGTTTTAGTTTTGATGAGAGTTGTTTGCTTTCACATCATTTAGATGGCAACATTTGTGTGTTTAGACCAACATTTTTCTTTTAAATGTTCCAATTATTGCACTGTGAATCCTCACATTGTCTGGTATATGTGTACTGTAATCAGGAAGCAACTGACTGTTATTTCCTGCAGTGGTTCTGAGTCAACTATTCCTAAAACTTAGATGAGAGAGTTCCCCATGAAGAGTGAGATCACCGGATGTAAAGAGCACTGAGGACAGGGGCCAATTAAGGGGAGATCAGAGCAAAATAGGTGATAAGTGGACGGATGCAAGACAGGAGAGGAATTGAAGAGATGAGAGGAAAGAGGAGATTGTGCTGACTGGGTGGGTGTGTGGAGATTCATCAAACACCAGCGGCAGCCGAGAGGTAAGAAATGCCTTGACCATCATAAAACCTGTCAATTACACTTAAATCATCTCGAGCCCCCTGGGAAGAAACAAGCCGGTCATGTTCCAGGTAAAGAACCATCAATTTTGGATGCAGAAGTGATTGTTGAATAACGAACAATGTGGTTATTCTTTTAATCCACTCAATAGAACCACTAGGACGAGCCTTCGTACATTGACGCACATTCAAAAAGGTCCACTTCAATCAAATGAGCATCTCCACATGAATGAATCAGTCTCTGTGACTTGTTGCTGGATGTGACAAAGCACGCCGTTCGAGACAGTGTGAGGGCACGCCAGTTTGTGCGCGTGCAACGCTGAGTCACCGTCTCCTCGTACATTTTACAAATGCAAGTCCTCCACAGAAATGATGGATCAGATAAAGTAGATAAAAACAGGAAGTGTTGAATCCGCTGTCCAATCATCTCCAGGTGGACCATTACACCCTCTCTGGCAGTGGAGAGGATGTCATAAATGACTGTTTGGTGTTTTTTTTCCGCGTGAAATAACAACTCATTTTCACAGCAACACTACAAAACTACCAAACTGCCGCTCTGCATCCCAGGGTGATACTTAGCGACTTAAGAACAAAACATCCTTGTGGGGTACATATTTGTTCCTTCACTTGTTGAATGCAATCAGAACAAAATCTGAGTCTAAAATCTCCCCGTTCCCATCTTCCTTCTTTTCTTCATTCACTCTTTTCTTAATGTGTAAAAATTAAATAAATAAATGCTCCACTTCTTCATAATGCTAAATGCTTTTCCCGGACCAATCCATCACTGTGATATTCAAGGAGCCCTTACAGGCTGCTGTGAAATTCCTCACTCATACCACCTCTAATAAGTCTAAGTGATCTGGGCTGCAAAGCAATACACAGAGCAGGAAAATCAGATGACACCATCAACCTTCACGAAGAAAACATCAACGCACGCACACACGCAAAAAACAGAAGAACGATGCACGGTTACACATATGCCCTTGTACCACAAACGTTGTCGTTATACACGTTTACATTCACAGAAGGGACGCTCGTGAAGGAACATGGAGGCTTCAACACACATATGCATGCACATACAGATTTGCACACAAACTCTATCCATAAGGACGGAGCTGTGAGTTAATTGGCCAAGCGTTATCTCAGGCTGGCAGGCCGAGCAGAGGTTAAGCGGTCACTGTCTGTTGATGAAAATTAAGCGGCATCCTAAGAGGGAGACTCAGTATTTGACTGACTTGAATCAGAAATTCCTGACTGATTTACTGGCCGATTCATTTACTCTCTGTTCTTGATTTAATGATCTGTCTCATTTCTGAGTGAGTGACTGAATTATTTACTGACTGACTGCATGACTAATTTACTGACTGGCTGCCAGATCATTTACTGCATGAATGACTGACAATTAATTGATTAACTGACTGAGTGATATAGTGAGTGACTAGTTTATTAACCGACTGACTGCAGGGAATTACGTTACAACCGGAGGAAGGTTAGGAGCATGCACAAAAGAAGGGAAAATGATCAGAGGCGTATCCACGTGTATGTGTTTATCTGCAAGCATTTTCTGCTCATAGACAGATGCTCTGATAGACGGCCGTCAGCACTTTCCTAAAATATGCTCACACGCACACAGGTGTGTGCATGCATATCCCTATCAGTCTCTGCAACGTCATCACATTCGTCCCATCGGGGGCGAGTGTGTAACAGAGAAGATGACATTGAAGGAGAGAGAGGAAGTGAGGTTGAAAGAAGAGGGAGGGGGGGGGGCATAGTAGGCACCCATGTTTGAGAGAGAGGAGAGGGGAAGAAGAGGAACAGGGGGAATGACTGAAGGAAGGAGTAAAAACAACAACATTTAGCCTACATACACATGTGCTGAGACAAACGCAATGTGAAACGTCTTGAAAAGCTGAGGAATGAAACGGAGAGGCCCTTGTTATTTCCAACCCTTTTAATAATGCACCTTGTTAGAGGAAGACGCCGCCTCCTGATAATCACTGACTGCAAGCATGACTGAAAGCCCCACAACCACACCACACCTCAGCAATACACACACATCCAGCGGTGCATGCACGCCAACACACGTCTCAGCTGAACGTACACGTTGCTCATTATCTGACTTCCTTGTTGTTTTGTGTTGTGTTTGGGATAGTTCTTCGTTTGTTTTCGACGTGAGATGTTTTTGCAAGACACTTGAGATTTATTTATTTATTTATTTTTTTTTGATCTTAACTTTGCAATGTCGTTTTGTTTGTCTCTTGGGTTTTTTTTTAATTTTTTTTTTTTAATCATAGTACAAACATTAATACCATATATACAGAATTAAAGCAAATACTTCACTTCACTACGGTAAAGCGAAGCCGTGCTCAGACATCACTCGAGTGAAATAAAATCCGGCCTCTTTCCCACATCTAGACACTGTGATACCCAGAACAAGAAGCATATTGATAAATTATAGATTAATAAGAATTGCCGCACTTTCCTAACATCAATGCAAAATTCGACACATCTTAAAAGCTAAATCTTTTGATGCTCTCATTACCCTGATTTTTAATTACTACTAAATATACAATTTATCTCTCAAGGCCCCATTGACGTTTTAGGTATTTAGCTGACAAATGACTGATCTGCACAGCTGTTCAAAAAGGTATATTCAATCAGTATGCTGTACATACAACTACAAGCCAAGCTGCGTGTCAAAGCCAGGAACCTCATGCAAGAACTATTCGCGCAACCTCACAGTGATCGTAGGTAGTCATGCAGGAAGGAAGCGAAATAAAAGATCTGTTGAGCAAATCAAAATTGACTTTTTCCGAGTGGGTGTTGACTCCTTTACTTTTCTTCTTTACTCTCACACAGACAGCTCATCTGCATGTTCTGCAGCTATCTCCCCTCTTCTTCTTCTTCTTCTTCCTCTGTCACTGAAATGTGAGCTACACCCGGAACATGTCCTCAAGGAGAGAAACAAGCCCTGTGCTGATCACTGCACAGTCTAATAAACCTGTATTACACAGCTCCTCCAATATAGCCGTCTTCACCTGGGAGGCAGAGGTGGTAATGTATTCCTGTGCTGCATTCCCTCATGTGCCGCTAACTCCCGCTGAGCAGGGCGTGCTTCATCAGGGCCATAATGGCTGATTTGATTTAAAGAGATCCAATTACCCTCAACAATGGAGTGATTTGATTGTTTACTGATGGAGAAGGGAGAGTGTTATTGAAGTAAAATTGGAGGTAATTGTCTCAGGGAGATGTGGGGAAAGATGAAATGACTGTCTGAGAATAAAGGATGGTTTATACACAGTTATCAGTGACTGGGTTTGGGTGCCTGAAGTGGGCTTCTGTACTCTTACTGGTCCCCAGAATATCCTGGCTCTTGTGTTTCTAAAGACTTTCTGGCCTCTGAGTATGTTTTAGACTAGAGTGAAAGCCATGTTATTGTACAATGGAAGTTTAGCACCAGAATAATATACAATCATTAGGTAGATTAGACGGCAAGTGCGACATCTGTTTTGATTTTTTGAGAAAAGAAACTGAGAATGTGACTGACGTCTTAAAGGACTAATCTGACCCACTTTAGACTTCACAGGTGTATGTGCAGGTGAATATCCTGTGTGCAAAATATCCTTCACTTAACAGGTGAAGCACTCAGTTTAAAATGTTGTTACCCCAATTAGTTGATTCAACATCAGCTCCATTTTTTTTGTAATCACAAGGTGCCATGGCTGCGATTAAAATAGTCAGTGAGGAAAGGGGAGTTTCAGTGCCTTTGTATTTCACCGGGTGGGGTTTTGATAAGTAGTACATCACACCATCGACAGGGGGCGCCAGATTCAAAGCAACAGGGTGTCGGGTTCTGTTCTGTGGGAATATTTCTTTATTGAAAACATAAAAGCTATGGTCTTTGGATGTCAGCCTCTGAGAGTTCAAACTGAGTATAAAATGATATCAACACAAAAACCCTGGAGATACTCTCACACAACAATATTGTCAGTGAGGGAGGAGGGAGGGGCATTTTATTGGCACCAATTTGACTTACATTCCCCTTACTATAATCCAAATCATAAAAAATACAGTATTCTAATGAGTTCTGGATTATGGGCTCATTTGGAAAGCAGCCAAAAAAAAGAAGCGAAAATATTAATGACACACACACACACACACACACACACAGACACACACACACAC
>CALSBV010012432.1:1310501-1330384 GCA_943590825.1 Bovichtus diacanthus
ACACACACACACACACACACACACACACACACACGGCACCAATTATCAACATCCTCGCATCGTTATCAAGTCAAAAGAGATAGGAATGACCTCCAAACCAAAGACTGCAATGTCAGTTGCATTCCTTTTAATTTATGAATGGATAAATAAATATTTAAATGAGTAAATAAAATAAAATGAAATGCAGAGGAGAGGAGAGTACTAACAGATTGTAACACAGCGGGTTTAAGCAGGTCAGAAATGGATGTAAATTGGAAAGCGGCATGCCGTCGCGTCCCCGTCGTAAAATATTCTGTCTTCTTGTGTTTGGTGCTTTTCACACCAGTTATATCTCGCCCTCTGTGTTGCTTTGATGTCTGTGGGTGACAGGTTTACAGTGTGAACGGCAGAGCAGGGAGAGATAGTAGGAGAGAAAGGAGAGGCTGGGATTTTATTTTTTTTTCTTTCCCTTGCGAGAAACTTGTGGCTCCATTAAAGACTTACAATAAGAAGATGCCTGCATTGGGAAGACACACACACACACACACACATGCACACACACACAATGATGATCAGTTCGGTCATCACAAGTGGATGCCTTTTCTTGAATAAAATCATGAGGGAACAATTTTGAATATGTCAAAGTCATTTGAAAGAAGAAGTAAAAAAAAAAAGAAAAAACGGATAAAAAAAAAAACTTTCTGTGTCTGTGCACGGATCACCTGAACATAAGTCAGATCCTGGAGGGACAGCTGTTAGACCAAAAAAATATCATCATCGCATGACAGCCCTTTCATTCCGCCCTCTCCATTTCTTTTTATTGTTCTCCATTTCTATTTTTCTGTCTGTCATGCTCCCAGTCTGGCACAGAGTAGAGGACGGAGGGTGCCGGAGACAAAGTGTGGTGATAAAAGACACGGCGGACCTTCACACACCAGAGAGTCATTCCGAAGGCGACGCAGACATTTCATAAACTACCGATGCAACAGGGTCAGAGAAGTGTGTGTGTGTGTGTCAACTCAGTGCGAGTCATTGGACACGGTCTGTTTTTAGACCACTGGTCTTCCAAAGTTGGTTAAGCTCACCACAATGCAGTGTGTTGACTGTAAAAAATTGGCGTGGGTGAGGAAAACACAAAATGCTCCTTCTCTGGTGATCTAAAAATATTTGGTGCAGCCAGGAATCCACAAAAGTGGGATAAACACATTATGTCATTTTTGCCCCCTCGCTTATTGCAACCTTGTAATATCCTAGAATGTGTGTGTGTGTGAATAAAAAGTTTAGATTAAAGCCTTGACACCGGGTTCTCTGCTCGTAACGGTGTCTGACACACACTGTCACGCAAACGCAACCATGCAATTAGTGACATCCCTGTGGCACAGTAGTATCGGTTTCCACAGTAACACTCGCCAGCACTGATGTCATCAATGCGAGACACAAAGAGCAAGAGACTGCCAGAGAGGGAAGGATGGGCGTTATGAGCTCATGTCTGAAACAACACGGAGAGGGATGGGTGGGTGTGGGATAAACTGATGAGAAGGTGGAGAAGGAGAAAGAAAAGAAACAGAGTGAGGTGGAGAAAAAACAGGGATATTATTCACATTATTATTATTATTATTCATATTGAAGACAAGAAGGTGGGAACAACATTGTGAAGTGAAAATGAGAGGAGGAGAGTAGGATTGGAGGTTTAAGCCAATAAGCAGCACGGTGACAAGAGAAGAAGACAAAGAAATAGGAGGAGAAGCAGTGACGGAGAGAGAAAGAGAAGAAGAAAGAAGAAAGGAGGACTGTAGAGCGGTGGTTCTTCACCGGGGGAAGATCATTTCTGGGGGTCGCCAGATGGTTGTGGAGAAAAGAAAAATTAAATAATATATTTTAGACTGGGGGAATGTTTTTTTTTTTTTTTTTACATTACGTCGCCTGCACCAGGGATATGATTTGCCTAGAAACAGATTTGTATTTAGCGTTTGTAAGACAAAGTGAGGGATAGAAAAAGCATCCAAAAATCCAGTGGCCGGAGCACAGCGGACAACGGCGAGGTTGCTCGCTGTTCAAAGTAAACAAAACTAAACAAAAACTGTGACCTCGAACAAAGAATTTTACAATTACAGTTATTAGCGTTCAAAATAATCACTCAAAATCAGCAGGGGGAGGCGCATAGAAACAGCTCTGTCTCTCTCATTGACTGTCTGTGGGAGGGGGGGGGTTTAGGAACAAACATTCTAATTACAACCACAAAAAGCAACAAGGTCAACGGAGAAACCTCGACATGACGTGACATGTTCTGTCCGTCTGTCCATCGATCTCCTCCGCCTCGTCGTTTCAGCACTATGGACAGCGCCTACACAAGCGACCCCTAATTAAGCCATAATTAACTCATTTCACATCGTTGCTCATTGGTTATCTATGGGGCTTGCAGTAACCATGTGCCTAAATGTTTAGACAGCAGAAAACTGACACTGGCGCCGACAGTTTACGAGCTTTCAATGCATTTGGGGGGGGGGACGCGAACACCGACCTGATTATTCCGGGCGGGTCGCGTCGAGAACCACTGACGTAGAGAAGGTGGAAGCGGACTAGCCACTTTCTTTCTTTGAGGTTTCAACAAAACAACGTTCATCATTTCAGAAAAAGTGATCATCAGTACCGAGTTTGTCACTAGAGTCCAAAAGATAGTTATTTATAGGGTGTTCTCGTGGATCACAAGAAGACGTGTTATCAGTCATCTGAAGGGGTTTTCATTTGATGTGATGCAAACAGAACTGAGGAGCTTCGACATCTATTACTCCAACTTGGGCGTGCCCCCTGATTCAGATGAAAGAGGTGGTGTGGAGCCACTTTCAAGTAAACCATGGAGAGCTTTGTTTGATGTTAGTCGCCAGCAAATCTGGTATTTAGAAGGTGACGGGTTCGATTTTCTTGATGCTTTTTGAACCGCCTCTGTGTCAAACGGAGACAGTTTCTGTGATCTTTGTCTTGCGTCAGTGTATGTGCAAATCATCAATATCCCTATTCAATTATTTGATTTCCAATTTATTGATTTGTAGATTGATGTAAAAACCAAATGCAGGATTAAAAGCTTACACAATCTAAATTAATACGCTTTTATAAAGTACGACTCGTTCGTTTGAAAAGTGGAACTCAAAGTTTCACCATCCAACTTTATATAACTATACATCCCATATTTAATGCAATCCCCAGTATACTGTAGGACTTCATATCAGGATTTCATGTTTGGAATTTAAATTAAACCCCTACTGCAGAATCCGGAAACTCAATTAGATTCAGCAGTTGGCGCCAGTCACTTCATACAAAACATTAAATAATTCATTAACTGTAAATTAATACAGATTCTTTTGCATTAATCACTTTCTCATTAAACACTAACTTTGGTTTGGATTTGGTCGCAAGCACAGCATGTGTATACGGGAACCTTAAGTCAATGGTTGCTGTATTTGAAAAAAAAAAATAAAATACATCCAGTGTCTCTTTGGCATTCCAGTGCTGTTCCCAATTCATGTGTGTCAAATTACCATCTGTAAGTAAATGGGGAAGAATTGCGCTGACAGACGGTGCAGCACTGAATGGGACTCATTTATTGCTACACAGGCGTACAGTACATTATGCAAATCAAAAACTATGAAGGAGGTGAAATCAAGAGAGAGACAAAAACGTTGACAGATGAGAAGGATGATTCTCAGCGACATCAATATGCCTCTAAATCACATTACAGAGGAATTGGAATATAAGCATACATATGCGGTGAGGCTTTTTCATCTTCCACCCCTATTCCGTCTCCCTGACTTGGTCTCTCTCTGCTCTTTCCCCGTTTCCTTCTCGAGCCTTGTGCCTCTCTTGCTTCTTTCCCTCCTGCTTGTCTCGCTGCCGTCCAGTCAAACAGCACTTTCCAGAGGATTTGACACACGGAGGTTATTGTGTGCGAAAGACGATTCCCATCTCCGCTCACTCTGCTGAGCTCTCATGCAAACTACCATTCCCTCACGCTGATGCTGCTAAGCAAACCGGCACTAACAGCCTATGACACACTATCGCATGAGTTTCGAGAGACAAAGATTTGTTTTTTTTTTTCATTTTTTTTTAGAAAAGAGGTGATGTACTCTAGATTATCCATGCACAATGATATTATAATTAGGTGGAACTTTGATCTGACAAAGACCCACAAAGTGCTCTGTGTAAATCGCTTTGTCGCTTCATGTCGAGCTGTTGTTCTGCAGCAGTGCATGGTGTAAAGAAAAAGGTGTTTGACTCTTTGAGGTTAGAGTCACTGTGGGGAAGAAAGCTTGTGAACACGGGCCGAATGGGGCTCGTCTCTTAGGAATGTCTGGCCTCTGCCTCTATTCTGTCGACATGCATCAAATCAAACCTTGCCAGGAGCAAAGGCTCAACCCTGACTGATCTCTCTCACTTTGCTCCTCCTCTCTCCGTTTTCCCTCTTCATCTCTGAAACTTTCTGTCTTTCTTTGACATTGTGTGTCATTAACTGTTGCCTTCTGCCTCATTTACCATCGTCTCGGCAGTTAGGAGCAGAAGATGATGTGCCAGCTGATTCTGAATCTGATGATTTATTCCATTGATACTGATCAACTTGACCTAATTATAGAAATAATGTCTGATAGATAGCTAATCAGAGCCAGGTTACTATTACTGTCTGCTTAGATGCAATAAGCAATTTAATATTGAATAAGGTTGATGGTAAAGATAATCCCAGTGAGGATCGACAACCCCCTTTCCAGCTCACTATTTTTGTAGTTTGGCATATGTATTGTATTCTAATTCATTCTTTATATTATGTATTGCATTTACTCCTGTGTAATGCCTGTCAGTCAGTCAGCAGGGCAAGAACATGCAAACCTGACCAAACTGCTGAAACTCCGAGAGAAAAACGTCTGCTTCTTATAATCTTCTCTGTGTTTACTGGGCACTGATGTTAACCGGGGCTGTAGTCCGTGTAACGTTGCGTTAGTTTGTTTATTGGACTAAATGTAAAGTGGCAGAAACTAGAAAAAGTGGTATTACAGGCTGGACGGAGCGCAGCTAGCCAGTTAGCATGCTAACTTCAGTAGATATCTCTGCAACACAACACACACACGTCTTTGCTTTGGACCTTTAAGGAAAGCATATTTTCTTTTTACTTTAAGGGCTAACATGCCATTAATTATTTAAATTCTTAAGCAAACAATGTGGTGAGATACACTGTTGGAGGTAAAGTACATAGACACGTGTTGGTCATAAGAATGTGATACAGGACCGGCCAGTTTAGGAGTCTTTCTGCCACTTCCTGCTAAAATGGCTGAAGGATGTTTTATTACATTTGGTTTTGGAGGAATGAACCAAATTGAACCAATAACTTCCTGTGGCACAGTTATCTATTCGCTACATTAGACGGTTAATAATAATAATGTTAACTGCACGACTGTCAAAACCACAATAATCTCTCTCAAGATTTGTTGCCCAGGTGCGTCTATTTTTAATCAAATCTGCCAACACCTCCCTGATGGTGCCAGCCACGGTTGCTATGATAATCAGCAATGCCCCTAATCATCGCTCTTTATATTATATATCTTAATTTGCCTCAATCATCCTATGTCAGTCTTATTGTCTGTCTCTTAAATCTCTGGGAAATAACACTGGGAGAGCTAATCACACGCAGGATTTAAAGCATGTTATTCTGCAGATTAATAAATCAAGCGTGTATTCAAATAAAAATGCCAAACAAATTTGAATTAATTTTCTCTGTGAATTTGCAAGTAATTACGTTATCCAATCAGCCTGTGTGTTTTGCCTTCCTTTCTCTCTATGAAGCACAAATTCATTACAGTTTCTACCTCTCTCCATAACTGCTTAGGAAGCTAATGCTATAAAAGATAGAAGAAAAGAAAAAAGAAAAAACACTAATATTTTAATCAAATTGGAGAATAATGTAATGATTTCCAGAGCTAAAGTAATTGTATTCATATGAAACATTTATTTTGACACTGTAAGAGCAAATGATTCAGTCAGACTTATTGTAAAGGCACTTGAAACAGTATTTTGCTCTTGGAATAATACTATATTCAATCTAATTTTAATAAAAAAAACATTCCTATCATACATTACACATTAATAAACTATTCCTGGTTTATCGAGTGCATTTAAAGTACTCCTGCCATATTCCATCATCGTAATATCGGGACGTTGCAAAGGTCCAAGACAATCTTTTAAAGGACAAAACTAAACTAAACAGTGAGGATTTCCCCACCACCTTATTTTACAGTAAACTGACTCGCTAATACATCTGCAGGTGCATTGAAGAAAAGAAAAAACAAACAGAAAAACGAACATAAACAAAAACCAT
Organism: Bovichtus diacanthus; assembly: GCA_943590825.1. Taxonomy (NCBI): domain Eukaryota; kingdom Metazoa; phylum Chordata; class Actinopteri; order Perciformes; family Bovichtidae; genus Bovichtus; species Bovichtus diacanthus. Next base: position 1,316,839 of record CALSBV010012432.1, read on the forward strand.
TCAAATCAGGCCGATAAGCGTCTTTGTGCGAAGGCTTCAATTATCCAGTAATCTGCTGCTTTGTGCCAGAGAGACCATCGCAGTAGGGGCGTGTTGAGCTTTGCCGCCGGCGTTCCCCGTCGCTCTTACAACACACAAAAATCCAGAGAGGCTCCACAAGCCCCTCGCCTGAGACTGAGGGTAGCGGGGTTGCTATAGAAACCACTGAGCCCACCAGGAAGCCGAGATAATCAGAGATACCAGAGACGGAAAGGAGTGATGTCACATGCGCACATACTGTACACACACACACACACACACACACATTTTTAGACAAAGAAAGGAACACACAGACACAATATAAAAGTTTCCTAATGTGTTAGTTTAACCAGTGATCTCTATGATGCTGTCAATCAGCCTGACCGCGGCGAACTCATGACCACGGCGTGCTTTTCAAAGCCCGATGCAAGCCTTTGATTTGATCATCTCTCCTGCTGCAGTATCTCTCTCCCACTCTCTTCAGATGTTCTTGTTTAACTACATATTTTCTACCTGTTAACTACCACTTGATTTCCCTAACTCACCCCCCCCCCCCCCCTGTATTGTCTCGTTCCTTATTAGCCTAATTTCTCACAACAAACACAACTTGGTCTCAGTAAATTCATTTAGAATTGAAAATGACTTCACCCCAAAAAGGAAAAAAAAACACACAACGTCTACAATTATGGTAATGTTTGACAGCTGCAGAGCACTTCAATTTCAGACCACATGAGCACATGTAAAGCCTCATTAAAAATCACTGCTCATTACACATACTTGATCCGAGCCAGGTGAGTCATCATACTATGTTACTATGAGGTGACTACAGGACGGCATTAGTGCTAAATTACTTCTAATTGGTGCAACGGGCTACAGGCTCTTTACCCTTGTGTTACATCACTACAACACAAGCTTGACATGCACACTCTAAAAGGACAACAATTTGACAGGAACAGACGACAGTGGAGCGGCTACGAGAGAATGTAATTAGAGATGAAAACGGGCTTCAGGTTGCTCTCCCCAAACGAACAAGGGTAGGTGTCCAAATTCATGTAACTGAAGAGATTAAGAAAAAAACGCCGGTGATCCATGCAAGGATTTTGTCAAAAACAGCTGAGGTGATGTCTCACCAACACATATCATCTCTTGGAAAAGTGTTTATCGGTACTCACCAATTAGCTCCTTGTTCCTGATGTCCAGGGCCATATTTCTGAGCGCGGTGGCCACGGCACACACCACCTTGTCGTTGTCTATCCGCAGTAACTCCACCAGGATGGGAAGGCCTTTGTCCTTACGCACAGCAGCCCGGATGTACACCGACCACTGACGGGGAGAAATCAGGGGCAAGATAGTAATGTATGAATAGTAGCCTGGCAATAGTAAAAAAAAAATAAAAAAAAAACTAGGCTACAGTAATTACAATTGTGTCCAAAACCATCATCCTTCCTTGCTAGTGGTTCACCTCACTGGGAACTCACTGAGGCTATGCCTGTGCATTGTGCGATTGATTATTTTCAATCCATAAATTTGGATTCTTCCACTGTCTTATTGTCACTATGCAGACTCTTTCCTTTCTTTCTTTCTTTTACCTGACAGTGGTCGCTAATAGGAAAAAGGGAAAAAGAGACGCATGAAGCACGATGGGCGAGGTCGAGTGTGGGAGATGTGATATTCAGGGTCATTATGAGAGAGGCCGAGGCATTACCCTGACTCGTAAAGGATATGCTGTAAGAGGGAGAATTGCACGATCCAGAGAGAAGAGTTCTGAGCTTGGAGACCACTCCATCCTCCCTCGATAACTATCAAGGTACAACTGAAATTGACCACTCGACCCTCAGCGGCTCAAGTGGTGTCGCCTTATGGCTCAACTAGAGAAAACAGAGGATGTGCTCAACAGCACCCAAGAATAGATATAATCATGTTTTGTACTGTGGTGTGTATTTATATCTATTTATCGTATTGCCTGTAAGTATTGTTACTGACCCGAGCAAAACAAATTTCCCTTTGAGTAAAATAAAGACCGTCCATCAGTAAGTGGAGTGTGACGCTAAAAGATCCTGTGAAAGAAATAATTAAAACTCATTATTGTTGTTTTTCTTAGAGCCTAAAATATGCAACCTATGGTTCATAATCATTTTAGGAAATAATTCACACTTCGAGGGAATTGATCATAATAGCGAATAGTTAAGTGAAGAGAGCGTAGAGAGAGCCAGGAGTACGCCAACGCAACTGGAAACCGTTAGCACGCACACACACACACACACACACACACACACACACAGACACAGACACACACACACACACACAGACACAGACACAGACACAGCTGGGTTCCAAAATAGAAAATGTGATTTCCTGAAGACCACCTGCCCCCATCATTTCCTCTTTCTACCTCGTCTTTCTAGAGGAGTCTCCTCTTCCATCTCTGGCTCCGTTTCTCCGTCCCTTCCACGTGCGATGGAAAATACTCACAAAGTCAGGAGCAAACAATTCCCAAACACATTCACGTGAGCGCAGAGACATCCCTCTCGACCGCAGTGTGCTCCCCTGTCTGTGCAGTTAACGTTTTTCACATACGCAGCAAAATGAACGCGACCTTTTGACCATGTAAACCTTTCCATCAACATTCCCACACAGCCTATTTACAACCATCAATGTCTGATGCAGTTTCCCAAGGTCATTTCAAGATTAAGCCCGAACACTTTGTGCCTTTTACCCTTATATACACCTCCCTCAGGGCTAAAGCTGCCTGTAACAATACTCTCCAATATGACTGTGTGACTCATACATTATTACCATCTAGCGGTTTCCATCAGTCAGCTGCTGTTGAACCCTGGCTCTACTCCCTGATGTGTTCAGGCTTGGAGCCTTTACATTATTACAGCAATTGCTACCATAATACCATGGAACACATAAAAACATCGGGACTGCGCTCAAAATATTTCAGTCAGCAGGATGGTGTAGTGAGCAAAACGAACATTATTCCAAATGATTAAGTCTTCGAGATGTTTTTTTTCTGTACGGTGTGGCATTTGCTGCATCAGCCTTTGAATTTGTATAAAGACGGAAATGAACTTTAAACGGATGATCAGGGTTGAAAAAAACTGTTGTTTGCTCACAACCAACCTGCCTTATTGTCCTTGATGATATGTAACCCTTGGTTAATATGGCTAAAATCTTTTTAGAAGTAAAAGTTCCCTGATATGTTGTTCTGAAAAAAAGCGCAGTGGCCCAACTCCTGGTCCATCTCGGGCGGGAAAAAGAAAGTGTCAGTGGAAAAGTCCTTTTCGGGCGTTGCGTTCACGAGGAGAAGCTCACGATGCTTTAATGGGTATTAACACACATACAGATTCCTTTGATTACCTGCTCTACAGGTGTGGCTGCCAGGTCAAACCCCCCAGTGCTTTACAGTATTCCTATACGACGTTGCCCCTTGGGGATCCGTCGACAGTTATGTGTGACGGAGAAGTTTCAAGAGAAGAGGTAAGACGGCAAACATTTGGGAAACATTTAAAAACCTAACCACTACCTTCCAGCTGCCTGCGGCCAGGTTCTGCAGGGCCCCGGCTGCGCCCTCCAGGGTGTCGGGGTTGGAGCATTCAGACAGCAGGGTGAGGTAGGGCTTGACGATGGTGGGATGCCACAGCATCTGAACGCCTTTGGGGGGCTCCGCTGTGTCCGGAAAGGGGCCCACGCCATCCCACTGTGAAAGAGCAGACACGAGTGGGACAGATTTCTTATTGAAGAGAAAGCTGAGCGAGCACTATAACCTTTTCCAGCGATGACATTTTGAAGTTTTTCGACTCGAAACACACACCTAATTCAGTTTGCCTACTCTTCCAATTTGCTTTTTTGGGAATTAAAGTGATTCCATACGTGCAGTATTCACGAAAGAAAGACTCGTGCGTGGAGGAGGTGAGGATTCTCACGTGGGTCTAAGTGCATGCTCCACTCAGTACACCCTCACCTGTTAAAAATCTAAGAGACATTGAGTAAAATCGCTCCCTGTCAACCTGCTAAGTAGGAGAGAATGCTGATGGAGCAGAGAGGTGGGAAAGGGCAAAAAAAAAAAAAAAAGGAGACGCATGTGAAATCAGAGATTATATGAGAGACTGGTTTCACTCCTACATTTGCTTTGAGAAATAAACATAAAGCTCCACTCCCCCCTTCCCCTTCACCTCCATCCTCCTCTTCTACAATAAAGTCCCTTGATGTGTGATCCTCTTTGTTGAGTGACATGCCCACACATTTCACGTAAGCATGAACCCACAGCGACCTCTTTCTCTCCTCTTTTATTTCCATTTCTTTCCTCTCTTGCTTGTCATTAATATCTTCTCCCCCTTTTCTCTCCTGTTGATTCCTTCCCTCCAACTCTCCCTTGTCTTCTCTCTCTCTCTCTCTCTCTTTCTTGCTCGCTTGCCTCCCTCACTCCCTAATTTCTTATTCTATTTCCATCCTTCTCTCTCCAGTTCTCAGTTTTTCCTCTCCCTATCGACCTTCTCGGTTTCGCTCGGCTGCTTCCCCTCCTCCCTTTGTCTCAAGGTAAAGTGTGCTAGTGTGCGCCTTGAGAGCGGTGCTGTGGAGTGTGTGTGTGTGTGTGTGTGTGTGTGTGTGTGACTGTGCGTGCATGTTTTTATCTATACATAGATTCTCTGATCATAAAATCAAAGGCGTCTTATAATTCGAAGTGTGTAGAGTCACCATAACAAGAGGCATCAACTCTTACACAGTCGAGTACTTTCTGTTGCCTAGAGACACCCTACATGCTAAATATGAATGCGTAATGTTAATTTGTGTATCTAAGATTCTCTAAAGATTAAGTATATCACACACTTTCAAATGTATTAGCTTTAGTAAGTGAAACATGCTGCATTCAAATCCTAAAAAAAAAAAAAATCTATACTGTTTTTTCAAGTAATAAATCCCTTTTCCAGAGAATATCCCATATAGCAAAAACCTGTGTGTGTGTGTGTGTGTGTGTCTGTGTGTGTCTGTGTGTTCCAGTAGCCATTAGGAGTGTTTAGGTCCAGTTCAGGCTCCCGTGCTGCTCCTTGGCCTTAGTGTCTGAATCTCTAATAAATGATTAAGGAGACTACATTACGGGATAACTGCCTGAGTCTCTCTCTCATTCAGTCCCTCTATCCGTCTCTCTTTGCGTCATCCTTCCTTTCCCTGTCTCTTTCTCTCTGACCCAGGCTCTTGGCTCCTACCCTTCTCTGTCCGTCTACCCCTGGGTTCATCCTACATGGTCCTGTCTGTGTCCAGCTCTTCCTGTCTTATATGTAAACAGTAAACGCACACAAAGAGTTCTTACTGCTTTAAGCTTGGGCTCGCGTGGGATTCGGGGTTGTCCCTTTCTCTACACTCTCTGTACATGGCCCGGGTTCATGTGTGCCATGTGTTTCAAGTAGATACACAACGCCAAGACACAGTGTAGACAATGAGTTGCATTAGCCTAGCGGCGATGGCCAATAATGGATGTAATGAAACAGAAACGTAGCGCTGGGCCTCGGTTTGGTCTGGGACTCAAATATCAGTCCGTTGGGTTTTAAAGACACAACTACAGGCTGTATTTTTGTCTCCGTTTTGGGCCCAGGTCTCGTCCACGGAGAGAAGTCCAACTTAAAATAAAGGAGGAGATAGCAGGGAGGAGGGAGCGTAAAAAAATCAACTGAGGATAATGAAACTTTCAATGAGAAAAGTTAAGTTATAAGTTTCAAATACATGAAAAGGTGTTTTTTTTTTTTTTTTTTTTTAAACAGAAAAAATTGGCTTATGAGCAAATACATTATATCAGAAGGTAAAGCTTTTCAACTCATCTTGCATAATACTCTGTGATTTTCATCCCTGTTTCCATTATTTACACATGTCCCTGTTGAAGGCACGGCTGCTTCAACCACTCACACGGCGTCCCTGCTTCATCATGAAAGCGTTCTTCTTTTCGCACCCATGTGTATATACACAGATGGGGGACAGACGAAAGTTAAAAAAAACAGAATAAACAAGTGGAGACACATAATGAATGCAGATGCTTCCATACAATACACAAGGGGCTCACTGAATATTTTTAGTATTTGCAGTCACACGATCCAAAACCAATCGACCATTTATGGGAGAGTTTGGATAGATTCTCCACCACCATCATCAAAACACCAAAGAAGAAGAGCGGTGTTCACTCCTCCGGTAGAGAACCACAAATTTGTGGATTATATGCCAAGAAACATTTGAATGGAATGACTGTAGACGCACATTTTTCACTCCCTGCGTCCGATCCATCTCTGCATTATCTCCTCTCATCTCTGTGCTCACCTGATCCGCTCCCTTCTTTTTCTTCTTCTTCTTGCCCCAGCAGCCAGAGCTCTCTCCGTCGCGGCCGTTGGCGTCACAAAGCAGGCCATCCAGCTCCTCCAGCCCCCCCTGCTGGCCGTGGGACGTCTCAGCAGCCAAACGGTACGACAGGTTCCTCAGGATGCAAACACAGTTCTCTACCGTCTGGCGATAAAGAGAGTCGAGAGTGAGATGAAGCGAGGTAAGAGGGAAAAGAGGGGGAGAAGGAGGAGGAAATGAACCAAAAAGAGAGACATCAATTATGATAGTGAGAAATTTGAGGTTGGAGATTTGTGTTTGATGTCACTTAATGAAACATCTCGCTTGAAAACACAGAGCAAACTCAAAGTCAAAGCACGCTGATAATAAAAACCCGCCCACTCTCCCACTTTTACACTATATCGGCCTTCCACCCCCACCCACAAGCCAGACAGATGGAGAGAGTGAGAGACAGAAAGGAAAGAAAGAGAATCTAACAGGAAATAACGCTTCTGTATTTTGTTAGCTTTGACTTTGAAATGAGATTAGATGAAACTCAGGTAAATGAGGAAAAGTAACAAGCCAAATATATTGTATCACACCCCATTAAGCACTAACTTTGGAGGCGAACCCGCCAGCCGGGGACCGCGTCTGCTTGAGAGAAAACAAATTCTTACAGTGTATGGTGTCTACGCTTAAGTGTGTGCTTTCATCGAGCGTGTGTACGTGCATGCGTGCGCTTGGTATCACTGAGGAAGGGGAGTCATCGAGTCAACAGAGTGGAAATTAACAAAGACAAATCATCAATCTTCTCTCTGTCTGACCGTTAGTTGTTTTTGTGTAAACCAACGAGTGTAATTGAACAGCCTCAAGAGACGCAACAAACAAAAACAATGTCTCACTCCAGCGAGCTGCAGTCACGTCTGAAATCCTATTCACATGCTATTGTACAACGATGGAAGTTATATTTTATTTACAATTTACTTTGACATTTCACATTTTCAATCTTTTTTTTCTCTCACATTTATTCAGTACACTCCACTCTCTCCAGCTACATGGTTTTTAGGGAATGAAAAAAAAAAAAAAAAAAAAGAAAAAGACTTTGGTTTGATTTTGGTTTTGAAATGATTACGCGATACTTCTCGTCCTCACAGGAAGGTCAGTGTTTGGGGTCAGTTACCAAACAGCAGAAGTTCCACTCTCTTTTAATTGCATAAGAATCTACAAAATAAAGTAATACAAGAACCCAGCTATTTCTGTTGATGAAAGATTTGTCTGCATGACCTTGTGCTTCTTTCCACACTGCTTTTAGAAAACGCTTGTCCCTGGTATTCATGCATGTCGTCTAGTGGGACATACATCAATGGTCGTGCAGTAAACTTCCTCCAGCAGCAGCAGCCGTATTTAATGTTGACTATCAACATCATATAATCTATTAAGTGTCAGCATCATATTGGTTGAGTATGTAGACTGATGTGCTTTAGTCTAATAGGTCTTGCACATCATTTCAAATGACTGTATTGGTTAAGTTAATTGGCTCTTAGCTGTGTCTCAGTACGTACTGTGAAACCTACTTCAATGACTCTAAAACTTCCTCACATCTGTGCGATTCGTTACAGCATAATTGTAGTAATCTGTAGATTGCGTTTGACGGGGACAATCGACTATAAAACGTAATTGTCACATTACATGTACTGAATGTTCTTGTGATCTTGCACATGTCTGTCCGGATCTGCGAACATGAAAGGCGAAGAGGAGAGAGCTGAGACCGTCGTAATGATCAAAATGTGAATCCTGAAGAATCCTGAGAGTGGTGGAGAGGGGAATATTAAGTGACGGCACTAACTGTGACGGAACCGATTATACAAGCCTACGGGCACAGGAACTGGCAGACAATCAGTTATGATGTTACTTACAAAGTATTGGCGAAGTGAAGCTACTACGCAACTATATGCTATTGAGTCCTTGGGATCTGTTTTGTAGGTGTGCACAAAAGAAGAGGAAAAGGCAGTACAAGATGAGCACGAAGCTAATGTGTAACGCCGTTTCAACAGTGACCACGTACTGGTTCACCTGCCAATCAGTCTTTGTTACTGTGGCGACAGCAGTACTCCTCTGGTGACTGCAGTCAGATGGTGAAGAGGGGCCGGCGGTTAAGCAGTGATTAAGGATGGCCATTTAGAGAGGCTGGGAGACAGGGAGACCTTGAGAAGTCAGCCATCCACAACAATGTTTATGCAGTATTGACTGGGCCCCCACACACTGTGTCACGAACACACACACACACATATATATATATATATATATACACTCCACGGCAACATCAACGCATCCTCACACAGATGAAACGCAAAGGGAACATAAACCCGCTCAACTTTGACCGCTGGCGGCTAATTTGGCAGCAAGAATGGCTGCGAAACTTTTGTTTTGAGAGCTTTAATTTGCCAATTTGCGAAGAACTGCGAAGAATTCACCAATTTGTGTGTACAAGGGGGGGACGACACAATGTTTGAAAATGCACATTTACTGCACAACAGTCTTTTTATACAAAGCACTACGGACAGAGATGGAAAGACGGATAAGATAAGTGATGAATATGTGCAGGCACAGTCAGGCAAGACGTCCGGAGACACACGTGCACGCGCGCACACGCACGCACACACCTTGCTGTCGATCTCGCTGCTGCCCAGAGACGTCTGGATGACGTAGAGCAGAGCATCTGTCAGGCCGTCACACTCCCTCATCCTTCGTCTCGCCTCCTCACCTGCAGAGCTTACATTCCTGCAACACACGCACAGAAAGAACCCTTGGTCAGAGCGTGTGTGTGTGTGTATGTGTGTGTGTTTGCCAAATAGGGATGAGAAAAACAAATGGGCAAAGAAAGAGAGTGTGAGTGAAGATAAGGCGGGAAGACAGATGAAAGAAAAAAAGAGAGCTGGTAACGAGAGGTGTAGAAAGACAAAGGCAGAGAGAGAGAGAGAGAGAGAGAGACAGATACCAGGGAACACTGGCAGCTCTCCCTAAACTAAACAATTGAAAAAAGAGCATTACAATTCTGGATACATCTCAATCTATGCCCCGAAGGCTCGCTTCAATTTAAAGCACTTGACTAGAGTCCAAAAAAAAAAAAGAAGAAGACGGAGAAAAAGAAAAGCTGCTTTAGTCAGACAGTCGGTTGCTAAACTTCACAGCCAACACAAACGCCAACACTGCTTCCATAATTTGACAATACAGTAACGTGTGTTATCAGCAGCTTCGCCAATATGATGCACACAAATGATGAATCGAATTTTAATTGAACTGAAGGTACGGGAGGCTGGCGTGGGTTGGATTTGTTTGGGTTTCAACATGGAGCTGTGTGTTATTCAGACCCACTCAGTCCGAGACATTGACTCATTTGCCTGTGTCAATAAAGTAAATACGAAACCGAGGTGTGTGGCATGAGATAAATTGAATATTGGATTTCCTTTCCTCGACACAAGAATGAATAGACACAGCCGAATGTTTATGTAACTTCGGAAATGACATGATTTGAGGCCACACAACATTATTCAGTGACCAGAGCGGAACAATGCTTACGCTTAATTACAAATCTGTATGATTTATGCAAAATTCATTAGGAACTACTTTACATTAACACTACAAACTGGAAGCAGGTAGGATGGTCAATACTAGGAAATATGACCCAAAGAATGGAGGAATAAGTAAATATATTTCAAACTGAACAACAACTTGGAAGGGAGCCATGCCAGAAATAGGAAAAGAGTACGTTTTCACATGTGGTATAAACTTTTGTGTTTGTGCTATAAAGACAAAATGACAGGCAGGTGTGCATTTAAAACACAGGCAACTTCACACACAGCATTTTTTTCTTCGAAGTTCCTGAACTTCATTTTCCAAAGACAGCTTAATAAACTCCCTCACTGAATCCCTGCTCAAGCAAGAAATGTTCCTGCGCGAGTATAGAGTGTGCCGCTGTGTGTATCACGCCGTAGACAGTCTTCAGGGAAATCAATATTAGAGCCGTAGAAAACGTCGCACGCGTGTGCCCGTGTACGCTCATTGTCACAACCACTCAAAGCATTTCCTCAGCGCAGTCACAATGTGCAAAAATCAAATCTCGTCAATTCCGTTCTTAGTGACGACGGAAGGAGAGAGCGGTGTCCTCTAAAAGTGTTATATTGTACAATATTGTCACCATTAGTGTGGTGATAGTTGCAGAGTGGGAATACATGCTCCGGTGAGGCAGGCGTACTTAAGTGAATGAGTGCGTGGAGGTTTTGAGGTTATTATTACAGTACAGTATATTGGAGGGTTGGAATTGTTGCCAAGACTATGAAGAGAGGAAGTTGATGTCTACGAGGCTGCCTCAGTATTCATTTCTGTGCTGCTTTTGACTGAAAATGCATCGATTCATCACTGAGGGACCTGACCCTACTCTGTGTTTGGACGAGGTCTCGCTCACAACACTAACACTAGTCGTTTTAAACATAAGTACTTTGATGTGATTCACACAGGGGCTAATATTATGTGGCTTCTGGCCGCATTTGAACTCAGCTCAACTTTATTTATACAGCACCTTTCATACAATAATGCAGCCCAAAGTACAGAGCGGGATCAGAAGAGCACATCCAAGAAAAGACAAAAGAAGAAATAATAAATAGAATTTCGCAGGACCAAAAATTACAGCAATGAACAATAAAATGTTAAAATGAATAAAAATCACTAGAATAAATAATCACAAGAAGTAAAAATAGTATATATAAAAAAAATAAAAAAATCAACAAATGACGAGGCACCGTTTGTAAAAGCCAGGTTAAAAAAAGATATGTCTTAAGGTTTCTTTAAAAAAACAAGTCCCTTAGATCCTCAGGCCACATGGACTAAACACTGACTCCATGCGTTTTTTTATTGAAATCCGTGTATTTTAACAGTAACATTATCAAACCACAGAGTTTGTGATTTAGTCTTGAAAAAGGAACCCGAGAGTAAGACAAGGCAATAACACAAATATGAAAAATGTCATCATACCATTCCATTACGACCTTTAGCTACAATACAACTGTGTAAAAAAACAATAAAGTCACGTCTTTTATGTATTTTATAGCTCTGCATTTATTGTCTGGTATTTACACAGTACACACTAAAACTTTATTTGAGGACAATACTGCAATGAACCTCTATTATGCTGCGTTGCGGATAAGGGGGTACGGGGGCAGACAGCTTGAATAACGGAGAGCGAGAAATCAAAAATAATTAACAAACCAATTAATAAAGTTTGGTAACACGAGTTTGAACGTCTCTCTTTAAAGGTGAAATGTCAAAAAAGCCAAAGAGACGAGACGGAAGAGAATCGAGGTGTGAACGAGGAGACGGCGCGATGGTATGAATGAATAAGTTCATCCATCACATCGGCATTATAAAGAGATCACAGCTGTTTCAGCACTCCGTGAGATGAGGTCAATCATTTATTGTACTGATGAGGAAGAGAGAGACGAGCGAGGGAGAGGAAGACACAGGAACTCAATTAAAACTTCAAGAGAAGGTCATGTCATTATCGCCCGCTTTGAATGCTAATGGAGAAACAAGCACACGATGGAAAACCCGCTTAGCAGAGAGAGAATTCTTTGTTGAGTCGATATAAAACAACAGAACAGTGAAAACACTTCATCTTGACTAATGTTTAAGCCCCAAAGACAGGAGGTGGTTGGGTGAGGAAGAGAGGGGGATTATTTATTGCTTTACCGCTCAGCCTCGAATATGCTGACTTCTGAGATTTCCATCAAGTTTTTTTTTTTTTTTTTTTTTTTTTTTTTTTTTTTTTTATCTGATGCCTTTTCATGGGGGGTAGGAAGGCACCTGGCTGTGCAACATAAATGTTAAAGTAAGATAAGTTTCACGAGATGATGATGTTAGCCGGTATTGATGTGCACGGTCGAGACAGAATGAGTGCTTGAAAATGCCCTCGCTTCCGTTGCATATAGATTGATTAACTAAAAATGGGGGGGGGGGGGGGGGAACGGAAACTTAACGGCTTTTTCACTGATGGAGCAGCAAGCTCCCGTTTCTCTATTGTAAATCTTCCAGGCGGAGGCTTAACTAAAGCATCCATTACTTCTTTGCTTTCTTTTTCTGTGGATGTTCTATGTTTTAGCTCACTAGCCAGACCATGTCATACAAACACTTACACTTAGCAAACGTTAGACTGCTTAAAAATGGGTTTTTAATTATTTCAGAAGAGGTGCTGTAGCATGTCCTAATTCTTGCCTAGTTCTATTCAACACAGAATACAAATAAAATATATTAATAATTTAGGCTGACGTTTCCAGAACAGAACTTTCAGACTCACAATTATAAACACGGACCAATGACATTTCTACGAGTGGTGCATTAATACAATCAGGGGCAGGAAAGGTTCATTTTGTTGACTCATCATTTCATCCATGGCCTTACTAAACAATAATGCGCGAAGCTTGGCAAGAGTGGAATCCATTGATGCTTTTAAAATAGAAAGCAGTTCTTTATGCTTTTATGCTCCACGATATAAAACAAAAATGATATAGTATATAGCAGATGTAAAATAAAATAAAGTGATAAAGAAGTCCCATGTGCTCTCAATAGATTCAAGGTCCCTGCAGCTTCTTAGTTACTGACATTCCATTCAAACTCCTGTGCGATCTTTTAAAAACCTCGACATTAAATGTATGCTGATGTTCTAGTATGATTTCATGTCCATAATTACACTGGCTGCTTGTGTCTGTGTGGACACACAGAAAGGCCTGTGCACAGCTGCCCCATGGAGATGAACATTGTGTGTACATGCAAGAAAGGGTGTGAACGTGTGTGTGTGTGTGTGTGTGTGTGTGTGTGTGTGTGTGTGTGTGTGTGTGTGTGCTTGCTGCCCGTGCACTCGTTACTCCAGTGGTTCTAATGAAGCATGACATAATGTGCCTTCCCGCAGCACGCCTTTCCTTCTGTGCTAGTTACTGACACAGTAAGGATTTCCTATGCAGAAAAATAGCCTGCTAACTTTTTTTATTTGTGTCCTCAGGCATTCCCACATCTCGCTGTGTTGCATCAAGGAATATTTAGATAATGCGAGCTTGTTTGTTTGAGTCAGCCTCTTCACTCTAACATAAGGGATTTATGGACCCTGGTAACATAATCTGAGCATATGGCTATCACTCACAGAGAGAGAGAGGGAGAGAGAGGGAGACAGAGA
>CALSBV010012432.1:1345859-1363376 GCA_943590825.1 Bovichtus diacanthus
GTGTGTGTGTGTGTGTGTGTGTGTGTGTGTGTGTGTGTGTGTGTGTGGCCTACAGTACCCGTCAGTCCTGCCAATCAGATTAACAACCCGGTGTGTACTAATTAAAAAAAACTATGACGCAGTTAATGCCTGAGCTTTGACAAAATGACACTTAATTACACTGACGAGGGAAGGGAAGGAGCTTGTGACGCCAGGAAAGAAAACCTTTGCTAATAATCGGAGAAAATACGACGCAATCATTTCTGCCCGTGTTCCGACATGCTATCTGTCCGTCTCAGCATTTCCCTTTTTCACATGTCTGTTTCTTCCTCCATTTTAATGCATGGTATCTTTTCTCTTCACCCTGCCTGCACTCACAAGTAGAGAGAAACAAAGAAGCAAATCAGGGCAGATTTATGATTATATCCCGATTCTGTGAGACAAGACAATCAGGGCCGTAAGCCCAGTGGGGATCACAATGAGGGCACTCTGGTGTTACACATTATGCCTTCCCCCTATGGTGTTACACATACTGCCTTCTCCCTATGCTGGTGGTTTTTAAACCCTCCCCACATCACTTTTCCACTGTAGGGATGTTCATTCGCCTTAGGGGGCCAAAGAGCTTACAGCAAGCAGTGTTTTGTCCAATCAACAGGGGTGTAGTACTAATCACCAGAAACCAGCTGCTGTGATCACCAGGAGACTAATACCAACATGGATAGAGCAACTTGTGCGTGCGTGCGCGTGTGTGCATGCTTGAGAGAGAGAGAGAGAGAGAGAGAGAGAGAGAGAGAGAGAGAGAGAGCGCATGTCTTTCACATTTCCACTTTTATTGAATCTCTGGAGTACTGCAACAGAGTTACTCATCCAGATAACTCGGAAAAAAAAAAAAGAAGTTTTTCACAGTTAACTGCGTAATCGGGCTTCTTGAAACCCTCTTTTATTTTTCTGCATGTTTCCCCCAGACCTGGTACATTAAGCACTAGAAAATAATTCCTAGTGTCTGTTTAATCGTGGAGCGCCAGATGGGTGGAGTGTACCGTGCAGACATGTTGACAGGAACAGCAAAGTGCAATGAATACACTTCCAAGCCTTTTCCTGTGATTATCCCTGGCACTCATTGTTTCGTCTCCTGTGGAAACCTCACACATCTGGCATGAGTAAACCACGGGAAAAAAAGAGCACACAATTTGATTTATTCATAGTGAAAATATACAATTGATAAATGCGGGCCAGGTGTAGAGAGAGAATGACAGTGAAAGTAGAGGAAAAAAGTATAAGAAAGTGATGGAGGGCAGGGGGAGGATGGAGGTGTTTGATGACACAGCGGGGGTTTATCGAGCAAAATGACTTTGCTTATCTATTCAATTAAAATGGATTAAGGGATGCAATGAATGGCAAACTAACCTTGCTCCATTGGCCACACAATTTTCTCAACCTGATTTGCTGTACCTCTTATGCCCTCCAGTTGTCACCTCTGCTCCTCTCCCCCTCCCTCGGCTCCCTGTACTGATCTCCGCTTCTCCTCGCTCCTCTTTATGCTTGTGTCACAGCTAATCTGTTATTCCATAAAAGCCAAAGTGCTATTATTTTGTATTGCCTCTGAGCTACCTACTACGCTTGCCAACACCTCTGTGTCTGTTCCTCTATTCCATGTAAAGAAGATTAGAAGCGCAGATTGATTTGTCTTTGTCTCCCGCTGTTCCGCGGCGGCCACGGGTATTGGTAACCCATAGCGACAGCATTGCCGTGGTAACAGTTAGCAGCGGTGAAAGCTGGGATTGTGGGAATCAGAGGTGCTTCCGGCAAAAAGAAAAAAAAAAAAAAAAAAAAAGCTGGCAGTGGGGGAAAACAAAAAGGGAGACACGTACCTGGCTGGTGACATGTGAAGCCTAACAAGAGTCACTACATATGGAACGTCAACTCTAATCAGCGGCGCGCTGCTCGCACATTGTGAGTGAGAAGACAGAGCGAAGACTCGTGACATATTTCATGCATGTGCACTCTCACGCCTAGGCCACACCGCCTAACTTTACCTGTGTGTGACGGCTTCCTCGCTCAACCTGTGTAGCTCGCACGCGTGTGGAGTCACAGACAGCGCTGCTGCTGCAGCCAGCACTCTCTCTGTATTTAGTTTGCCTTTGATAATGGCCATCAATAACAACATGTAGCGTGTGCATATTGTACAGATATAGACATTGAAACTGTAGTGAAAGCTGCAATGTTGCTGGTATGATGCCAATATGACTATCAACAGATCATTCGTTTTTTTGCTGAACCGCACGCAGAAAAAATCGGAGACACCCAGAACCTCTGGATGAGCCACAGCCGAGCTGCCTCCGCGGGCCGTGTGGCTGCTCCTACTTGTTAACATGGGCACCGGAATGAAAAACAAGAGGTTCCACGACGCACACTCAGATAGGCTGTGTGGCCCGTCAGGCACATGCAAGGGCTTTTTCCTTTTACAAATTTATTTCCCTTTACTATATAGTACAGCCGAAGATAGACAGGAGAGGGGGGATAGAGGGGAAGACGTGCAGCATAGGGCAGCTGCTAAGGACTCAGCCTTAGTACATGCCCTAGCCTTCTCAAGGTGAGCTACCAGAGCACCCCAATGGCTTTTGTTTTTACCTGACACTTAGCCTCGGGCTAACTGCCTTTTGGAGCGATTCAACCTTTGGCTAATTGAGTTCTTGGCCCTGGGCTAGCATTTCCCTCTGGAGCCTTCTAAACTGGGCCAAACATGGCATTAACCTATGGCTACCTAATATTGTTCTGAGGCAGCTAATTTTGCAGCAGTATCAACAACTGTGAAAATCTACCTTGACAAATACACTGGAGGCTCTACTCTGTTGTTTGAAGAGCAGAGATCCAGAGGAAACAAAAACCAATACACTTCACAGCAGGGGATCGGAAATGTGCTTAATAATGTCAGTGTGTGAGCGTGCATGTGTGTGCGCCGGTGAGTGGGTAGTCCTCAGTATTTTCATACCAACATACGACATGTGTCAAAAATTAATTGAAGCAGTCATGATGAACTACGCAGAATAGTGTTGCCAGTGGTGCAAATTGACTTTTAAAGAAGCTATTGCTTTAACACTCACACAGAATTATACACAGCGCTCAGAGTGGAAAATTGCATGTACGGTATGCACTGTGTAAAAAGTGACAGAAGCATGCAATATTGTTACAGTGTTTGCTATGGATCATTCGCTTTGTCTTTTTTCATCTTCCATGCTGATGTCTGTTGAACAGATATTCACAGCTTGCACAGTTCACGCTCTACAAATCTAAAACAAGATATTTTACCATATTGACTTTACCTCATTGCTGTCTCTAACCGCAATATACGTCGCAATTCTCGCTGAGAATGGAATCCGATTCGAGAAATTCCTGTAATTATACTATACTGTATAATCTAGCAGTAAAAAAAAAAAAAAATGAAAGAAAAGAAAATGTTTCACATCATAAAAAGGTGGGAGGAGAAAAAATTAAGATAATTGATAACGAAATAAAGTGGGAGAGGAAGACAGTAATTTATGATGTGTGAACTAAGCGAAATGGACATGTGGAAGAGAGAGGGGTGTTTGGGGTTGGGAGGTGGGAGGTGGGAGGGGTGACAGAGTCAGGGGGCACGTTCCTCTCCCTTCAACCGGTCTGTTGGATAAATGGATATCGACAAGGCTGCTACACAAAATGAATTACTGATGTGACTGAACTTTAGTCTGAAAGTGTGTGTGTTGGCGTACCTAAAGGGGACGCATGAGCCGACATGTCACTGGGCTTGTGTGTATATGTACCGCGTGTGTGCGAAGTATACACCCGGTAACTCTTTGCAAGTGTGCATATAAGTACGCGTGCGTGTGCGCGTGCGTGTGTGTGGAGCAGCTATAAATGATGCTGAAGATGAATTTGCCAAGATGCCTCTGTGGTCAACTGTAATCTGGGCTGAGGCCAGACCTCCATCTGTCCCGCCACACGAGCGCACACACACACGAGCGCACGCACATGCACACACGCACGCACACTCTATCCCTCTATTTTTCAGTACATCTGACTGGATACAGGCATATGTGAAAGCAAAAAAACATAAATACATGACCTTAAATGAACATATTCTCACACCTAATTCGAACAACTTTGAAAAACCTCTTCAGAAAACCACCATCTGCATTTTACCTGATCCAATAGAAAAGCAATATTTTCATGTTTTCCCGTTTCTCTTTCAGTCCCTGTCCCCGTCCATCACCTCTGTTGTCCTCTTCCTCCTCCCTCTGCCCCTGCTGAGTATCTCTTTAACGACAAATAGCAGCCATGTTGTGGCTGTATTTAGCTGCTCAGTGTGTCCCCTGCCATCTGTGTCTGGCTGGCTCGATTGAAAATAAGATTTTAAAAACAAGTCTTTATGTCAGTGTTCATGACAAATAGTTGCCATCTAAATCCATAATTGCAAGCTATGTCTTTCTCTCACGAACAGAGTGCTTGTTTAAAAAACATCACTCGATAATCTTTCATTTGATCATTAAATCTGATATAGGTTTTTTATTGGCCTGTTACAGTCATTTAATTCAAGTAATTAGCCACTTAAAGTTCTGATTATGTGTCTCGACTGTTGTGCTGTGATTGTTTGTGTTTCTGTCATGAGCACACTGAGGCAAATTCCTAACAACTAAGTTGCATGGTGATAAAGTATTGAATCCTGATTAACGGCTCCTTTTATAGAAGTGCTAAGAGGGCCCCCTGTAGCATTTCCTAATGGTATTATTGTATTGAACAACGGACACGGGGATAATATACGTAGTTGATTTCGATCTGCTTGTTCATATTGATAGCAACGCGGCTACCGCTGCTGTCCAAAACAAACACACGTAAGAATCTTACTGTTACTGATCCAGCTTAGTAGAGAGATACATTTACGTCACACGCCCTCTCTTTGTCTTCCTTGCCTTCTCCTTTGCCAGGTAGAGTTTCCGCAGTTAGCGTTACTCTTGTTTCGCTACCTGGGGATGGCTACCGGAAGATGCCTTGTTGAATAGCCTCTTAGCTAAATGCCCTCTGGTATGCAGTCTAGTGTGCAGTCGTAATGTGAAAGGGAGCCATTACATTGTGCAATCAACATTTACTTCATAATGAAAGAAGGTTAAAGCAAAAAACAATGTTATCTATTGCCACTTTAAGTAATCAGCTCTAAAATCACTTGAGATCACAGTTTATTGCTTGAAGGTATCCACAAACCTGAGGTGACTTGTCAATACCTTGAAAATATAGAGAATGAAGTGATTTCACACTGGCACAATGGCTTAAATGACCTGCCACACTTTCAAAAATCGATTTGTGTGGTAATTGTTATTGTGTAAGGGTAGCTGTCAAATTTTTTTAAATGACATCCCTGCTACTGGAATGAAAAGCATTGATGGCTAAATAGTGAAAGCATGAATAACAATGAAAAGCTGTGTTTTCACTCAGTGGTTAGAGGTCTGGGTGTTTTTTCTAAACAATTCAAGACGCACCTGTAAAAAGTCTGAAAAGCAGGAGCAGTGACAAAACTACGACATGGAGCCGCCAAAAGGCCACATTTTTGGCAAAAGACAAAATGCATTAACTGTCCCTTTATTATATAATCTTCTGTGACATCTGCTTTGATATGAATCCCAGGGTGATAAAGCTACCACACTATTTGCCAACAGCATGTATATTTAACTGCTGCTGTAAAAAGGTTATTTTAAAATAGGCACGCTTACAGGATTGAGCGCGCACACACACACAGAACTCAGTCATTAAGCACTACTCTTATAATGTGCAATATGTGAAAATTAACAATTGCTAGAAGGCTGTGTGACATCCTATTTATGGTGTTGTGTCAAGCATGTAATTGTATTTCAAAGGTTTGTTTAAACTTCATGACAATAGGATATTTAAAAGGTACATTAGATGTGAAATGGCATTTTGTTCTGTGGGGAAACTATTACTCTGCCTTGCACCCAAAATTAATGTTCAAACTATTTTAATGACTCAACAAAAACAACCATATTTATAACAAGAATAACCATTTTAAACCTTATCTATACACTTTTGATTGGAATGATGCCTCAATCAAAGTTAAATATCCACCTGACAAAACCATCCGACTGGACTGGATTGATGGGTAGAGGAAGAAAATAAAGTATTTTACTAAATTACTCCATCAAGTCAAGACCCGCCAAAGATCACTGAAGGAGAAGTCTTTAAGTTGAGAATTAATAAAACGTCATTTTGTTTGCCTGCTGGTAGCAAATAGAGTCAAAATACAAGTGTTCTTACCAAGTGAAATTCCAGTTACTTTATCTGCCTGAGGAACTTTATTCACGTGATTGATATTGTATTGATGTTGGATTTTTCCTGCGTACGTTTTGCAGCCTTTGTAACCGAACAGAGAAGGTTGTACAGACAATTACTCTTCAACTCTGAAACGTGTTTCAAAGAAGAAAAAATAAAACGCAAAGCTATGTCACAGCCTTGAAGATGAAGAAGCTCACGGAGCAAAAGCGACATTTTGAAATGTTTATTCTAAATTTTTCTTCGACTGAGATTTAATGAATACTTGACTGATATAAAGAAGGTGCGATTAAAAAAAACAAAAAAAAAAAAAACGTCAATGAGCGTGAAGATGTTCCAGGATGGGCCGCACAGAAAGAATAAAACTTTTCTTTTTTTTGTGTTGGTAATATTTATTGTAAACATTTTTATGTATTATATTATATATATTACAATGCAATAATAATATAAATAAAGGGCATAATATAAAATGGAATAATTACATTTACATCATATATATGTAATAGTTTAATTATATGTTTCGTAAAAAAAATTAAAACAATATTATTCTCCATTCCAACCAAAGGATCTTTAACTATTATCCCGTATCTTTCTCAGTGATGGTCTGTCATCTTTAGT
The DNA here is from genome assembly GCA_943590825.1 of Bovichtus diacanthus. Taxonomy (NCBI): domain Eukaryota; kingdom Metazoa; phylum Chordata; class Actinopteri; order Perciformes; family Bovichtidae; genus Bovichtus; species Bovichtus diacanthus. Next base: position 1,352,772 of record CALSBV010012432.1, read on the forward strand.
TTTTTATTAAAAAATATTTAAGACACACGGTTGAGGACACACTTGTATGTGTCTCATTGCATCATCGTGCACACGCTGCATTTTGTAATTGTGTACACATGGGGCAGTGTGTGCATGTAGCAGATAGTGAACGCCTGCTTTTATTTGATGTGATGCGAAGCGTCAATTTTGGCTGGTTGATATCTCTTCACGATTTAATTTGTATAAATAGTGTTAAGCAGCGCCTTGGGCCCTGAACTAGACAATCAAACAGAACCGGTGACGGCAGGCCAAAGCCTCCACTCTCAATACACAATTGCTATTTTCCTCCATTGTTGGACACCTCCATTCAAGCAATAATTACGGCCATTACAAAAGACACAAACACTTAGGTGTCTTTCAGAGCTTCGTGGATGAAGGGGGCGGGAGAAGAGTGTGATGTTTTCGCATTCAAGTGTAATTACATTTCTGTATCTGCATATGTGCGTGTCTTTGTATGTCGGGGAGGTTAAGTGGGTCGCTGTGAATGAATATTAGCTGCGTCTCCGTGCTTAATTGCCTACATTTGCGGATAGTTAATAAGACTTTTTGCAAATCGAGCTTTTAGGATTATGTTTTAAGTGTGCTTGCCTACGTGTGCTCGTCATGCCGGGCGTCCGCTCCTTTGTATTCGCGTGTGAATTAGCATTTTAGCGATGTGACATCACATTGAGGTTGCAGCAGCCGCATCTATTGGCCGACTCTACTGGAATTAATTCCGTAAAGAAATAAATTGTCAATGCCCCTGCCTGCATGTACTGGTAAATTGATTCTGAGGGTAAGGAGAAGGGTGTGTGTGTATGTGTGTGTGTGTGTGTGGTGAAGGGCAGAGGAGGAAGAGAAAAAGAAAACACTTTGGGTGTCTGTGGGTTTGGATGTGAGTGCGTCTGCATGTATCACTGCCATTGTTTTTAGAGCACCGCTAGCCTTATTAAAGGGTTTATTAGAGAGTTCCAAAGGGGCTTCCCTCCTAAATTGCTTTTGAGAGACGGACTGGTGACTTTGGGACTAATTGAACTTCACTGCCACTATAGATACTACTCAATAGAAGGCACAGCTTAGGGATGGAGATTGCAGCAAGTTTTATCATGCAGAGCATCAGTGTGAAACTGGTTAGGCAAAGCACTATTTCTTGAAAGCGACTGCTCGAAAATGCAACACGGGCTGTGTTGCAAGTTTTTTTTTTCATTCTTTTGAACTCAAAAGAAGGTATTCGCTTGGTTTTTATGACTTTTATCATTCGAGTTACAATAATTCCCTTCTTTACTACCATGATCGGAATCAAATACTCGCACACACAGACACACACACAGATACAAACCTCGGCTTTGATCTTGTTGTCTCCGAAGCAGAGATGTTGTAGGTACGCTGCAGCATTGGACTGCACCGATGGGAACTGGTGCTGTAACATCTGGATCACCTCTGGCAGCTCCGGATCTCTCCACCCAAACTCTCTGCACGGAGACAGACAAACAGACACTTTGATTCGTGCAGCACTTGAACAAAGCATTTCACTGAAACACAGGAGATTACCTGAAAGCGGCGCAATAAAATCACAGACTCTTTTCCTGAAATACCCCCCGAGCTACACGCAGTCACACGTTCACTTACGTGGCTACACGGCGCACACAGCGATACAACATATAGATAAAAAAGGCAGCGTGTGAATGAGAGAGTTATTTAAATGTAAGAATCCACTCTGGTTTGTTTTCAACCAAAGAGCTCCCCTCTAATGGGAGAGGGCTTTACAAGTCAAGCAACACAGTGGGACAGAAATTATGCAAATCGCATACGGAATGCCCAATTTGCCAAAACACAATCTCCACCTCACAGTAACAAGGAAAAGAGAGCACGTGATGACGAGGCCAGCAGGTTACGCTGGAGGCGTTGATGAACTCTTGAGAAAAATCTCAAAATTGTATTTGCAAATAACGAAAGAGGACTTGGGTTTCCCTTAAAGAACAATACAGTGGGTTCATAAAAGCTTTGCAATTGTGTTTTTTTAAGTACGACATCGGTGGCAAAGTGTCACTTACAAAGACTTCAAGGACACTGACGTCTATTGTCTGCACAGTTTGACTGGCATGTGATTTTATGTCAAATTCAAAGTGCAGTGAAACAACAACAGCTGGAGAGGAACGTTTTTGAAGCAAAGTGGTTGGCGAAAAAGAGGATCCCCAGAGATAAACATGTTGAAAGCCATTAGAACCATCTTGACGTAGTGAAACACAATGGACGCAAATTAAGTAAGAGAATTACAGCACAACCATTAATTGTTTCGAGTAAACCTAGAAAAAGGGGTAACACGTTTAAAGAATTGCACAGCACATCATTATTGCCTGCATGCTGTCTGCAGTGTGAGTTATGTTCCATACTTTCTGCCATTAGGAGTTTACCCTCCTATGAGCACACTGGACAAAGTGAAATGAATGTTTTTCCCTTGGTAATACCCAGGAAATGGTCTCCTTTATTGTATTATCCCTTGCTGATAATTGTTTTGCTACGGTCCCCCAAATGAGAAAATTATGACCGTGCAAGAAAGTGTGGGCGACTGTGTTTGTGTGTGTGTGTGTGCACGAGAGTCTTCACAATCTACTGTAATATTTTTTCCAATAACCTCTCTCTCCTCTCTCCTCTCTCTTTCTCTCTCCTCTCTCCCTCTTCATCTCGAAAACTCTCAACTCTCAACGTGATCTCAAGAAAACCTATGTTGAAATGTTGCTCTCCCATCGATTGTGGTGTTTGAGGATTGATTGTGTTGTTTCTGCCTCCATGCTCACTGTTGTGTGCCAAAATGTGGCTCACTGTAATCCCCATCAAGCGGTCGTGAAAAAAAAAAAAAACGACGATCGCTCAGCCTCCGCAAACATGAAAATGTGGTAAATATGGGACAATTGACCTGCTTGGCGAGGTAAAATTGACGGGGTGGAGGATTGCGCGCCTGTGCCTCTGTGCTTTAGCGGCAGAACTGAAGCCTCGACACCACCCTCTCATCTCTGTCAGATGAAGCGAACGCGGCCTCTGAAACATCTGTGAGGAGCAGAGCGTTCACAGGGAGTAAACATGGCTCTCAAAGATAAAGCAAGCTCCAGCGTGGACGGCCCTTTATCTGCCAAATGATAAGTGTTCATTCAGCCAGAAAGCAGGACTGAAGGAGGGAGGTAGACGAGAGATAGAGAGAGGGAGGAAGAGGGAGGGATTCCCAAGGCATTTAGGGGATTTAGGAGGAGAGACCCTGAAACAACACCCCTTAAATCACACAGCCAGATACCATCAGGCCAGTTTGTTTATGTGTACGTGTGCGAGTGTGTGGCAAGATTAAGATAAGATCATGATGTGTGTTTATGTGGACACAATTGCCTCTGTGCCTGTTTGTCTCCGTGTGAGTTTGTAGCTGTCAGTGTGCGTTTTCATATTCGTCCGTGTCTGTACTTCAGTGTATGCATGTATCTGAGGTGCACGTGCGTGTGTGTGTGTGTGTGTGTGTGTGCTTGTGTGTGTCATCCATCCCCTGCAGCCTCCCAGCTCTGTCAGTGTAGTTAATAGAAAGCAGAGTGATCTGCTGATAAGATAAGCATCATGGCTCGCCATTAATTAAAAACCCCTGGTCGGGAGAGAGACAGAGTGAGAAGAACAGAGCAGGAGAGAGAGAAAGAGAGAGTGGAACACAAAGGGAGAATGAAAATGACGAAGGAGAGTTAAGGGGGAAAAAAACCCAGAGCATTCACAGGAAAATGTGGACACAACTGGCAAGAGGAAGCTGTTGGAAGATGAAAAAAAAAAAAAAAAAGATAAAGATGGAAACAACCCTCAGATGAGATGCCAGTCATGTCAACACGGGCGCTAGTGAGAGCTGGAGCCCTGGTAGACGCACCGCCAGGCGACAAGCCAATGACGTGAAACAGCGGGACGCAAACAGAGAGGGACACATGAGGGAGAACTTATCAAAGGCGCACTGCCAACAAATCTCAGGGCTGACACTAAATACCCACACGACTTTTGAAGAATAAAAACACAACATTCTGCCACCTGTGTGCCGTACTCTTCATGTAACTTTAGTATGTTATGCTTTGTGTGGTAATAAAGGCCGCACAGAACAGTATGTTGACTCGCCCTTTTCTAACCTGAGCTGCGTGTTCTTCGCACAACACGTCGGTGGGTACGCGTACATAATTAGGTGGAGCACAGGGCTCCGTGTTCCTGGTTAGACGGGTTACTTTGCCATTTCTTGAGGCATGCGGAGGCGTGATGCAGCAAAACACTTTGAATGGAAAGACTAGGTATGGCAGGGGAGCAGGCTGACAGACGGAGAATAAAGACAGGTGGCAAAGAGGTTTGTGGGGGAGGGAGGGTGAAGGCAGAGACAGAGTGATATAACTGGGACAGAGGAAAAGACTGCTGTGTGATGGTGGGGCTTTGATGCCGACACATGCATACACACATGCACGGGGGGGGGGGGGGTAGAAGATAGAAGGGGACAACACATTGAAATGCAAGGATTATCAAAGGTTTTCTTTTCTTCTCAGAAAGCTTCTCTTCATTTCTGTCTCTTTCCATGTCCAGGTCTTCTGAGACAGCGGAATTTATCTGAAGACTTTCTGCAATCCCAACATGACCGCTGATACATGTATGTACACACACACATACACACACACACACGCGCACAGAGTGGGAAAACAAAGCTAATCTAATCTGAAAAACCTGCTGATCGGATACACACGTACACACACTCGCACACAGAAGTGATGCTCGGTGTTTAACAAAGCTGATGTTTTACACAGATTGGTTGATTGTTGCAGTGAATAATTTCCAGTTCCTGTGTCTGGCAGAAGAAAGCTGAAGGCCGAGGGAGAGACATGAGTGACGGCGATACATCATCCCTCCGTTGCATCATTCATTGTCATGTTCCCTGTATCCCTCAACTCAAACGGATGAAATGGCAGAGGCAAAGTGTGGAATGATGAATTATGTAATGGAGAATGTGATAAATAACGACAAAGCTGGGGGGGAAGAAAAAAAAGAAATAAATAAATATGAGTGCCATTGGGTTATGAAGTTGAGTGTCTCGTATTCATGAAGAGTTAAACTGCACATAAAGGCAGCTGAGTGGAATGGCCTTGAATATAGTTACCATGCATTATACTTTTATACCTGTCACCGGACCCACAATACATTACAGCAATACCAATAAACACACAACACACACCATGTAAAGGATCAAATCGGCAGCTGGGTGACATGAAGCCATCCCTCAAGAGGAGAACAGACTTTTTGACTTCCAAAATGTCAAATGCACATCTGCTCGACCGCTGACATCGACTGCTGAAAAGCAAGGCCCTGAACTGATCATCTGCCATTGTGATGTCACGCTCACACAGCACATGGCACCGAAGATCAGCCAAGACCACAGGGTCAGTTAAGAACGTGCATTTCATTTTTATACGCAGAGGTTTGGTGGTGGCTTGGAACCTGTGTTGCAAGATAAACCAGGACTGAAAACATAGGTGGTATTACTAATAAGATAATCAACAAGACGCCGCATCAATTCAAACAACAACCTTATTCAGTAACATCGTTTGCACAGTCAGAGCACAGCACAACACTGCAGCGTGTTATAAATCTTTATCTCCACAACCTAATACGGTGCATGATTGTGCACGCAAAACACAAAAAAGCTACATGATTTTGGGTCTCCTAGCCTAAATCACATCCATCAGCGGGGACCACAATGCATCTGGAGTGACAGCTCCACACAGGAAGCCTGTCCCAGTGGCCTTAATCTGATTGGACAAGGCCTGTCATGTCTGTTAACTGATTGGAGGGTCAGGAATGGACAGACTGGCACTGTGCATACCAAAGCAGATGCTAATTAGGACCTGAGCATCAATCTTCATCACTGTTTTGGGATGGAGGAGGCAGAGAGAGAGAGAGAGAGAGAGAGAGAGAAAGAGAGAGAGAAGGGGGAGAGGCTGTGTGAGGTGGGAGAGAATAGAGAGAAAATGCAATTTCGGTAATTTACTGTCTTGGTGATCAGATTTCTTCTGCGGCTCCGGAGCAGCTGAATAAGAGTTTGACTTTCACAGAGGAGCAAATGGCGCACTTTTTCAAATATTGCCTATTAAATCATTCCAGCAGTACTCACTCATCCTCTCTTTCTCTTTCTCCCTCACTATGTGCATCCTCTCTTTCCTGTAATACACTTTATCCACCATATCTTTTTCTGTTTCCTTCTCGTTGATGTCAATAATCTAAGAAAATGGGGTGGGAAAAGTGTACATTCTTGAGTACAGTGCTATTTGTAAGTGTGGTTTTGATGCAAGTAAATCTTGCACCTCTTTATTGCAGGCTGGGTGTGCAAATGCTCCTGTATGCATCTTCAGGGGGGAGTTCATTAGGGAAAGTAAAGTCAATACGAAGAAGAGACTTCAGCTATTCCACCATTAAACAGCAGTCAGAATAAGATGCAGGTGAAGTTGCACATTGACTTAAAGTGCAGAGCCCGGTCTCCTTAATTAAAAGCACAACTTAATTAAGATGCTATCCAGGAAAATAGCCAAGTCTGTTGATGGGCCCGTGTGACAAACGCTTGAAAGGTAAGTTTAAATTTCTCTTTGGCACGCACAGCAAGGGCGGCTGGATTCATCTAAAGTGCAGAGCGGGGTAGCAGGCAAGGGCAAGCATCCTAAACATAACCTACTGCCTCACATTCCAAGTGCATTTGTTGATTTAAATATAAACCGTATTATGTGCCGCAACCTATTTGCTTCCCGTTGGCTCCAGATCCAGGTAAGAATACGGATCTTATCTTAATCTGTGTCGGCAGCATATTCATGTCACAACTGCCGAAACAGAAGCATAAATACTCCTGGCTCTTCTTGATTGAAAGCCAACCGTGCATAGAAAGTGCATGAAAAGGTGTCCATAGCAAGTGTGATACCATTGGGTTTATGCTATTGATTTCAATGTATAAAACCCCGCAGCCCTCGGGATGTGTTTTGAACAGTCTTTGGCGGGTGAATAGCAGAATATGGACGGCTTCCCCAGTAACTGTACAACTTGTGCACAATATGAAGCATAAAAGCAGCCCGCCATGGCACTGCCGTTATTACAAACAACAATTTGACAAATGATTGCAATATCGACCACGTCCCCATATCATTGCTGCGTCTCGACTCTATGGCCTTTAGCAGTGTTGCATGTTGCTCTGTTGCAGCTGGAAGAACATAACACAAATCCCTGCCACGGTAAAGGGGATCAATGATAGGTGGCGGGGAGGGGGGGGGAGAGAGGATGATGCTGGTAATAGCTCAGCAGACGAATGGATAGATAGAGATGGGTTGATAGAGCCTGGGATGAAACCCATCCAGAAATAAACAGTGGTGAGTCAGCTGCAATGAAAACACCCCATGTTCTGTCACCTTCCTCCTCCTCTTTACCTTCTGCTCCCCCAGTTACTGATGGGTAAATGGAAATGACTCTGGTAATCGCATATCACCTCTCTCAATGGAAGCAGAAAAGTGAGCTGGTAGTATTTTTTCCCCCACACAGAAGATAAATCATAAAGACAAAGGAGAAAAGTAGAGGAGAGGCAGGGCCATGAATAAGAGCAACAGAATGAGCTGCAGCGAGCGCAAAGGCGAGAAATGATGCATTGAATGGATAGAAGAAGAGTAGTCTCTTCATCACTTCAGTGTGAGAAGCCACACGTGACTTTCCCCTTCTTCTTCACCTCCTTTTGTCTGCACATACCACCGTTTCCCTCTCTCTTCCTCTCTCCCGTTCTTAGATGAGACTGGAGTTTGTTTTTTTTCCCCTCCAACCGAAGCCCATGCAGCAAGCACACACAGACGAAGAGAAAAATCAATACGCTTTCTCCAAAGCATCTTCCAGCTGAGAATGGGAGGCTCACAAGGTTGAATAAAAGCGAACAAAGAAGGGAGTGAGAAGAAGAAGAGGTGTTGAATGAGACTGACTAACATGAATAGAGAAAGACATGATGGTGGGAAAAGACCTGGTGATGAAATGTACTGTACGTCACTGGAAAGCGAAAAGAGAACTCGAACATTTCTAATAATGTTATTACGACATGTACTATTATAGATTTTACAGTGCATGCGTGCACATTTTAAGTAAAAAAAAAAAAGCTTATGAAAATTAATTAGCCCAAAATGTATTTGATGAGTCTTTAAATGCTTTAGAGTTCTCAAAGCTGCAAAATCTGTTTCTTGATCGCTTGATTTCCGAGTACGACGGTGTCCTTCTTCTACCATTTCCTAAGTTGGTAGGAGGAGTGATTATGCAAGAAGTGTCGAATCCAAAAGAGGATTCGCACACAGCTGGAAGAGGATATGGTGCTTTTTTCTTTTCTGTTCTTTTTTTTTTTTTTTATCTTTGGAGTGTTCCTTTGGATTCGCTCTGTTCTTTCACTGCATCACGATTCATTGAACTGCTCGACTGCCCAACTCCATCACCAATTTACAGCACTCTGTGAATGTCGCCTTTTTTTTCTACCCTTTACATTTGGATTATATGCCCTGAATCTACGTGTTGTCTACTTTTGACAATTAAAATGCAGAAAAAACGTCATTTAAGAGTGTTTGCTGCCATGGGTTGGGCTGGTGAAGGGGAACATTAGTGTGTGGGGCCGTGGAGTGATTCGCCAGGATAAAGAAAGCACAAACTCCGGCACTAGTCCTTGCAATTAGCTGAACACACAGAATCGGAGGCCAAATCGAATACGGCATTAAGCTGACAGACAGGTGTTCATTTATATACACACCCGGAGAAGGGCACACATGCGCATACGCAATGCACCGACTCTATACACACACTGCAGTTGACCAAAGGCGCGTTCACGTAAACATTCGATAAAGCACACGCACGTACTGTACATACCTACACAAGCGGACACCCTTGCATATTGCCTCGCCGTTGAAAGCACACAGACGTGCACTCTCCTGTCCACAAAGAGGCAAGAATACACACATATTCACACAGCTATTATCTCACATTTGCTGATCGGTAATTTTCAGCCCGGTGGCACTATTCCCCCGTTACACAGTGCAATTACTGGATGTTTACGCAGCCAAACAATGGGCCAGTGAAACATACACTCATTCAAACATTCATTAGACAGGTCAATAGAAACTGAGGTGACCTGGACAATTAAAATGTATCATACGCCACACTCATTAAGATTGAGCTGGGTATTGTACTGTATCCGACGCAGGAATAAGGCTCAATATATCCAATCGAAGCACAATTTGGTTGTAGCAAGAGATCCAGTATGATACAATGTGGTTTAAGTACCATCACATTCACCCATTCACACACATTCATACAGTCAGAGGCTGCCGTACAAGGTGCCACATGCTCATCATAACCATTCACACCCACACACACACACACACAGAAATTTGTGGTTCAGTGTCTTGCCTGCAGAGGCCGGGGATCGAACCCCCGACCCTCCGACTGACGACCACTCCACCTCCCGAGCCACAGCCGCCCCCGAGGTCTGCTTGCGTTTGATAAAGTTTAACACAGGAGGAGTTGCTGGCTGAGTAGAACGGTTCCATGACTATCCTAATCCACACATGAAGGAAAAGTAGAAGATGAGGGGGCAGCAAACTCAAACATACGCTTCTCTCGTCGTGCAGAATGTATGTGGATGCGGGCGGATATACAGTATTACTTGTGAGCGTTTGTATTCATAGTAATTTAACAGTCCTGTCGGGAAAACAGTTTTTTCTCTCGCCCCCCTCAAAGATCCGAGCAGCACCAGTACACTTTAGGTGCAAGAAGTATATTTTTGTACTTGATTTTACGATGAGTAATACCCAGCCCTCTTTAGACTGGGGTGTTTTTTTTTTTTTTTTTTTTTTTTTCTCACACAGAGTGATGAAAGGACTGACATCGGTGAACCATCATCAGCAGAATGCACCGCAATGATGTCAGATGAGACCACGAAGAACCGCTCAAACTTCAGCCATGGTACAACACAAGTGAACAAATTGACCAATCAAATCCCCTTCGGCTACACTCAGCCAATCGTAGCGCAGGCGGAAGATTAAGTTGCTGGATGAAGGAGGACTCGCTGAAAAATTACTGCCCCATTGTCTCTTGATTTTCGAGTCGAGATGCAATCATATCAAAGTGTCTCTGAATGACAAACAGAAAAGGTGAGCTATTTTTACTGGGATGATGCTAATGAGGATGCTAGCCTTTGCATGTGTGTGTGTGTGTGTGTGTGTGTGTGTGTGTGTGTGAATGCCCCATTATGCCTCTTCCCTGATGAAGGTGCCACACACTGTCAGTTTGTGTATCTGTGTGCATCATGCAACCACAAACTATCCACAATTATTCTGCCATGAGAATATCACACTGATAAGGTCACGTTGGACATTAGCACAGTCTGCGGTTGTGTGTGTGTGTGCGCGTGTGTGTGCGTGTGTGTGTGGGCGTGTACACGGTAATTCCGTTGCGAGACAACATAAACACACTCAGAAGCACAAACACTTTCTATGCTGCCTATTTCTATCTTTCACACACACACACACACACACACACACACACACACACACACACACG
>CALSBV010012432.1:1366161-1394511 GCA_943590825.1 Bovichtus diacanthus
TCTCTACCTCTCTCTCTCTCTCTCTAGGTCTCTGTCTCTCTCTCTCTGTCTCTCTCTCTGTCTCTTTCTCTCTCTCTCTCTCTCTCTCGGTCTCTCTACCTCTCCCTCTCTCTCTCTCTAGGTCTCTTTCTCTCTCTCTCTCTCTCTCACACTCACTCTCTCTCTCTCTCTCTCTACCTCTCTCTACCTCTCTCTCTCTACCTCTCTCTACCTCTCTCTCTCTCTCTCTAGGTCTCTGTCTCTCTCTCTCTGTCTCTCTCTCTGTCTCTTTCTCTCTCTCTCTCTCTCTCTCGGTCTCTCTACCTCTACCTCTCTCTCTCTAGGTCTCTCTCTCTCTATCTCTCTCACACTCACTCTCACTCTGTCAAACAGTTTCTCCTCTTCTCCCTCGCCATCTCCATTTTTCACTCTCTCTTCCTGCCATCCCTCTACCAAGATTAGTGATTCACTTGAGACACGGTCAGAATGAAACATGTTTCTGGCGGAAAGGACAGCCTTTATTGATATTATGAGGTGAAACACTCACACACACACTCACACACTCACACACTCAGACTTAAACATACACGCAGAACTATCGTCAGCATGGTGTGTAGAGCCTTAGGAATTACTTCATACCCTGCGGCGAAAAAGAGGGGGAAGATTGATGATTGGGGGAGCGAGAGAGAGAGAGAGAGAGAGAGAGAGAGAGAGTGGGAGAGAGTGTAAAGGATTAAAAAAAGAAGAGAAGAATAGACAGGCTGCTTTAATAGACAGACAAAGGATAACAGGTCAGAACAGAGTGTAAGAGAACTGTGTGTTTAGACTGAAAGAGAGAGAGAAAACACTGCGTGTGCTGGATGAATGCCTACACCTCCCTACCCATCATCACTGTCAAGCCTTTTATACCAGCAGAAGTATGATGGAGAGATGGGAAGAGATGGAGCAACGGATGCATGATGGAGGAGTGTTTCTAAATGGAGTCAGCATCCCTGGGAAGCATGAGAGTTATTTTGTCATGACTCAAGGGAAAAATTGGTTTGACTCTGCAGATCACAAGTGTGCGTGTGTGTGTGTGTGCGTGTGTGTGTGGGGGGGGGGGTGTTAAACCTTAGAGTTAAAACCCAAAAGGATGAAAATAAATAATGAAACAAACGGGACAGCTGAGCACATTTCACATGGTTGATGGCAGCGTTTCTCCACAAAGTAAATAACTATTGTTTTTTTTGACACTGGCTACCTTCAGCACTGTGTAATCAATTAATCTATTTTGTTTAACTTTATTTAACTGATGTGGATTTAGTGGGCATGACTGCATTGAGTAACGCCCCGAGCAGCTCCACTGGAACAGTTTGGGGGTAGAGGGCCTTCCTCGAGGGCACTACAGTGGTGATCCAGATTTCTCCTGACAGTCTGGAGATCGAAGCAGTGACCTTACGGCCACAAGCCTGTGTGATCCTGCAAGTTTGAATTCAGCTGTGTGTTTAGTGCCTCTTCATCCCACTACAACATTGACAGTAACTTTGCTTTTTTTATTTTTTTTATTTTTAAAAAAAGGGGCCTCAATGGAGAATTTAAGGCTCACATGTGTCAAAATGTTATTTGAGAGCCTTTTTTTTTTTTTTTTCCCTGAGTCATGAAAGCAAAGCAAAACCTGGCGGAGGGCAAAAGGAGAGCAGTCATTTACAAGGAGGCAAAAAGGTTAAACTAACAGCGTGTGACTGATAAAAAGTGAGCATACTGTGCTTGACTCGTGAAAAAAAGTAGAGCGCTTATCCTCTGCCCGCCCAGTTAGCTGCTGCTGCTTTATCCCCATGTAGTGTTCGGTAACACGCCTGTGAGGCAGTCAACTTTATTTAGCATGTCATGCGGACTTTAGATGAAGAACAATATGGGTTTGAGGTTGTTCTTTTGTGCGTGTCTGTATGTGCGCGTGGGCATGGAAGGGTTTTATTTTAGTTAGTACGCTTCCACAGGGATGTATTGTGAGATGATTGTAATAGCTGCTTTTGTACCGCTGTGGCTAAAATGTGATCACCCATGACAAGAAATTATTCTCATCATAATTTCAAATGAGCACAACAAACCACAACACAATGGGTGACTTTGCTTCTTTTTTTTAATTTTTTTCTTCATTTACCTTTGCAGAAGTCACATTTTTTTATTTAAATACACTTTCCATGTAACTGTTTTCTTATTCTAAGCCTTCTGTGTTTCTTATTCTCACAATTTCAGTTTATTTTAGTTCTCTGGTCATAACTGAGTCCCGCTGGGTCCAATAACAAGCACTCAACGCTTGATTTCCTGCAAGCAACTCCGCTGAAAGGTCAAGATCCTTCTCCTGGACATGAGATATACAACTCACTGACCTTAACATCTGCAGCCCCATGGAAGACTGAGCCTTGTGCAAAGATTACAGTGCATGGAAGATGTACAACTGCTTGACATTAATGTCTGTGGTGGATGTTAATAAAAGAGGTAATTAAAGACAAGATACATTTCTCTGAGTGTAAAGTCGACAGGTCTGAGTTCATGCAAGACTGCACTGAAGTCCAAGGGAAAATAAAATCTAAGTAGCGCTGTCTCATGACGGCAGTTATACTGATAGCACTGCGCTCCACATGCAACTGAATTCTGCCAGTATTCACGTAAGTAGTCTGCACTCGCACTGAGCGCTAACCGGAGATCCATATCAAGATACTTTGCCTCAAACTGGAATATATGGACTCATCAGATAGAGCTCGGAGAAACACGTTTGTTGGATAAGATATGCTTTGAAAAGATACTCGAGCACACACATCAACACGACTTTTATTCTGCCTCAATAATAATAATAATAACAAATATCACTTATTGTAAAACCCATTAAAACAAGGTAACGGGGACAATTTCGCTTGTGTTTACTCTATTTAGTTTTTTATCCAAGTAGGTAATAAACGGAAATTGAGTGTTTTCAAACTAACTTCCATACATATTGAAGATAAAAGGTAATCAGTGTAGCAATCTGTTAAAATTGATATTTATGGTGATATTTGTGCTTGGTTTTAACCAGTTTACCATTGAGACTGTAGATAGAGCGTATTTAAGCAGCGCAGCTCTCCAGTGTGTGCTGGAGCAGAGGCGAGGTGAAGTGAGGCGTGGGGAGGAGAGAAGATATACAGTAATTCTGCTGGTGTGACATTTTCCCATAATCCCTCCCAAATGCCGCCAGTGTCATGAGACAGAGCGGCAGGGAGGGGGTGGCAGGAGGAGGAGGAGGAGGAGATGGAGAGCATCTCCTGTCGTACTTTTGTTGAGTGTGAAGCAGCTGAAAAATCATATATCAACCTTTTTTTTTTTCTTTTTTTTTTTTTTTACTACTCTACAGATTAATTACCGACAGCACACATTAGCGCACGCTTATGCACACATTAGCGCACGCTTACACACGCACTCACGCCGCGGTAGCTGCAGCACTCAGTCAGTCTCAGGCCTCACAATTGTGGCACTATATTGCGTAAAGTTTAAGGTTCACGGGTTGGGTCGGGTTTGTTGATCAACGCATATGTTTGCATGGTTGGCTGGTTGCGGATTGGCTGAAATGTTCAACATAATGATAGCTATAAAAGGACATTTGACACAGGACTAAGACCAATTTAAAAAAACATTTCAGCTACAAGTTGTATACCAAATGCACTGACTTTGTATGGACTAAAACTGTTGAATAAAACTATGACGAACAAAAACGACCAATATGTCAACAAAACTAATAAGCATTTCCATAGAAAGGACTAAGCCTAAATCTAAAATCGCTGGCAACATTAACGCTGCTCTGCTGTCTGTCTAATTCACATTCACCCGTCTGTCTCTCTTTGGTCTATCCTTCCATTTCCCAGGCCTCAGATTTAGGGTGAAGCTCACCGTAACAGAGAGGAAGGCAGACACGCAGGGTTGTTATCATCCCAAGGTCACACACACACACGCACACACAAACGCACACACACACACACGCACAAACAGATAGGCCACCTCAGAAAAGGAAAATAACTACAATGGGCAATTTACCCAGAACAGGCAGGGATGATGGCCAGGGCACAGATGCATGCACGCACACACAGACACACACGCACATACACACAGCTGTGCCTCAGGGCCAAGGTTCTGGCAATGCATCATTACCCTCCCTTGGAGGTGATTCCATATCCCAGCATGCATTTCTCATGTGGAGAGGAAATTACCCCTGGGCCGTGCTGAGAGCCAATAGAGTGTGTCCTCTCTCCTCCATCCGTCTCTCTCTCTCTCTTCTTTTCTTTAAATCCCTCGCTCACCCTGTGACTGTGCCTCTCACACCCTGGCTGTCCTCCCTCCCTCGCTCTCTCTCCCCGAGTCATCCAGTCACTAACCCCTTCTTTCATCTTTCTTTATCTTTTCCTCATTGCCACTTCATTTCTCTCTCTCTCTCTCCTTCTCTTTTTCCGCGCCTGATGCAGAACACAGATTAATAACAAAGGACAGAAAAGGACTGACTGGCTCTCTCCGTCTCTGTCCTTCCCTTTCTCTGTGTTTCAGTCAGTTCCGTTATTCTTGGTGAGGTCAAACATCCGGGCTCCCCTTCACAGAGAACCACGGTTATCCCCCTGAAGGCAGACATTGGACGTGCAATGAGCAAAACGTGTTGGTTATCTTCCAAAGTGCAATCTTTCTTTTTCATTGACCAAAGATCCATATGCAGAAATGCACCATAACAAACTAAATACTAATATCCACTATTTACAAAACATGGTTTTAACGCGTGGTTGCATTATGTGCACATAGTGGTCAGAGTTGGAACAAGCAGTAGCAGCAGTCGTCTCACACCGTCTCTCTCCATGGTGCTGAAACTTTGAACCAACAAAGCTGTGTGTCTCTGTCCATGGTGCTGACGTAGACCGACCCTCTCTCTCGCTTTTTAAAAAAATGTTTTTAAATCACTTTCAAGCCGACACTGATCCCCAAAATTTAAAAGGCATGCCATGTTCTTACCACATCCTTCATGAATATTCACTCAGAATATGCCAATATAAACCCAAATGAAATGCTTGCTGAATGCTGAATTAAAAAACACATTACTATCTTAATATATTATATTATATTATATTATGTATTTATTTTTACCTCCTCTGGCCACTCTTTATTGGGCCACTATTAAACTGGGTAGCTCACTCACTATGACTATGTAGCAATCTGACTTATAGTTTCACAATACTGTATTTAAGACACTGTCCCCCAATGGGAAACTGTCAGATAATGATAAAAGCTCTTCCTACTGAAGTCCTAATCTGTTATGGTAATATAAGGTAGAACATTTATTCAATCTTTAATTCAATATTTTCCTAACGATTACATTATGTTGGCTCTCAACCAAAAGAAAAATCACATGTGCTGTCAATGGGTTTTGTGTGTCAGTGGTGACCAAGATGTGTGGAGAAGAAGCATAATATGTACGCCAGATAAAGGCAGTGTGTGTTTTGCAAGCAAACAAACAGTTAAGTACCGCCCATCAGGAACACGACTGAAAATGGAGGACACATTCAACTCGTAATGTTGGACTTGTCCAACTGCCACAGCTGTGCACACGGCTCAGCGGAGAACTGCTCCAAGTAAATACCAAAGGAACATAATCTGTTTCCAGTTTGCACAATAGAAATCCTCAGGTGGATCGTATAATAAACTGGGTACTGTTGATGTGAGTGGGTCTTACATTCACTTCAGTGAGTATGGGATATTCTGTCCGAATAAAATCCTATGATCAAGACCTTTCCCACACACACACACACACAAATAGGCTGCAGGTGCCTCAATTTCCATCTAAAGTAGGTGTCCCATCTGTTGAGTCATACATAAACCATATGTATCCAAAACACAAAGCAATGCATTGTACAAACAGACAATGGTTGCAAGAGGGGAATACAAGCCACTGTTTCTCTCTTAAAACATTTGCACATATATAAGAAACAAACACTAGCGGCCGACTGACACGACAACAATGTGCTGAACGCACGCACATACAATAACATGTCATTTTCCGGATACACGGCGGGACACATGGGAATGCATCACACCTATGCTATCACATGAATGCCACACGCACACCTTTGACACAGCCTTGGACGCACACACACACACACATCCCATTTACAGACAAGCGCGCGCACACACACGGACAGAGTCACTGCTGACCATTGCAGATGGTCCATAAATAGAGCGATGTGTTCAGGCTGTGAGCCAACAAACACTGTCAGTAAATAGCGAGCGGTGACAATGACATGTCACACCAGATCTCATCATATCAAGGTACCCTAAATAGCAATTTCATGTCAGCAGCTCTATTGCCTCTAGCACATAATGGGGGCACAGGGGGTGTTGCCTTATACCTATACAAAGTTAACATCTATTGTTGCAGTGATGTAGCTTTAACCCGTGGATTAAAGACTATGGTTTGCTTGAAATGTAGAGAAGCGCCCTAATACTGCGTTTATGAATTAGAATAAGGTGAAAAAATAAATAAATAAAAGAAAGGTTTCGCTAGGATGATTTTTTTCAAAGTTACCTTTTTTTTTTTTGATCTGTGCAAACAGGTGGGAAAACAAATATGTTTGCTTATTTTTTTTGGGATCGTGCATTTGTTGCTGTAATACTCAATTCCGGCCACAAGAAGCTGAAGTGCTCCACGAAAATTGTTCTAAATAGGATTAAAAGTGTTAATGTTTTCATCCACAGGACTTTTTATTTCTCCGTGTACTCCAAACACAAGATACATACAGTGTGTTGTGTCTGAGCAAAGTTATGAAATGAAGTTACGTACGTATCGACAGAAAGAATTCATTATTTAAATGAAATGAGTCAACTCAAATCAGCAATAACCTTACATCGTATATCATGGCTAACAAAGGGAAAGGGTCTGACATTAAAAAAATTATAAAGGTAAGTAAAAAACTTCGAGTGAGACGCATCATTATGGGGCCGCGGGGCGCTTCAGCTACTTGTGGCTGAAATGAGTATTACAACAACAAGGAACCTAAAGAACATTATACTGATTATAACGTTAAAACCTTTTTTTTTTTTTTCAGCTGCTCTTTAGTCATCAACACAGACGAGAACAACGAGATTTAGACTTAGAAGATGGATCACCACAAGTGTTTTTTATATTTTTTTATTTACTCGCATCTCAGGGCTTCCTTAGTTTTTGTGCCAGGCTTTTTTTGTTGTATGTATTCGGTAAAAGTACAACTGAAACACAAGACGTTAACTGGAAACAATCTTAATTTAATCACGACAAAAGAATTTGACATCAAACATCGCTAACACTGCTACCTATATTGCCGAGGCCTATCTTTTGGATTGTGGAGATGATGCAAATGGGTGGAATTAGATTCATCTCATCTTAAAGTCGTGTGTCTATGTTTCAGGCTGATTGAGTGTTTGATGAGATAAGACAAACACACCCCCACAGTTAAAACACTACCGCAATCTGGTTTATGATCGCAATGTTTCAACTTTAGTTTTTCTTCCCCGTCAATTCTCAACACTGAATTCTTGTTGATGTTTTTTTTTCGTCTTCTTCCTAACCTCCTGCTGTACGCTTTGTAACAATGGTCCCTTATTCCCATTCTCCCTGAGCTAATGTTTATCTCTTTCTTACTAACAAACCCTTAATATGCCTTGCATAGTTCCCTCGCTCCTTTCTTTCTTCGATCCCTCAAGGTACGTCTCCCTTATTCCCTAAACAAATGACTCTGTGCTTTCTTCCCTCACTTAAGATTCTCCCAATCCTCTTTATTTGTTCCTTTTTCTTTGCCTTCATTATTGGTTTTTGCCTTCCCTTCTCACCCTCAACACTTTTATTGGTTCCGTAGGTCCGTGCTCAACATTTTCTTCTTCATCTTACTCCCTGCATTGTTTTTAAGATTTAATTCAAGACGGAAGCTCAGTGGGGGCGAGAATCTCTTCTCACGGAGAGAGGTTAAAGGAAAACACGCAAAGGAAAACAATGACAGGCAACACTTATCCACGCCGTGCGCTGCCTTTCTCCTCACTTCTGCTCATTCGTTCTTCCATTTATTCACCTTCATCTTTCTACCCTCCACCATTCTTTCCCGTACCAAATCATCCCCCTCTTCTCTTCATGTGCCTCCCATCCTCACCACTCCCTCCCCTTATCTCCCTCTCTTCCTCCTCTCCCCCCTTCACTCCCATCCATTAGCAGTTATTGAGTTTTCTCTTTGTGTTGCTTTCCTCACCTCTGCTCTATCGCACTCACTCTTCTGCAACTGTAATGGCCCCTAACCGTGTCATACACGCACACACACATGCACACGCACACACGCACACACACACACACACACACACTCTGCCCTCACGCAGAGTGTTCCTTGTATCTAATTGCTACTAACTCATTTAGCACTTCATGTAAGCTCAGCTAGGTCCAATTACAGCAAGAACAAGAGTGAAGTTGGTGTAGGAGGCCATTTAACCTATTGGCAATGAGAAATGTAGCACATAGCTCCAATTCTATGGTAATGGTGAGTAGAGTAACAGATTATATTCAAAGCTATAAAAAATACCAATTTTAAATACATTTTAGTATGACTCAGAGAGGAAAGAAAGACCGTTAAGAAAGACAGAGTACAGGGAAGACAGCAGGAACATCATGGAAGAAAATGTTTGATTTCATATTGCTCTAATGCGAGAGCAAAGTGTGGCCGCATCCTACGTAGGATATAAGCCATAGTATGAGTTACATTGAGCTGCAATTAAATGCATTTTGTTGAATTTGGTGAAAGTAAATACTGTTCACTTACAGTATATCTCTCCATAGCCATGTATTGTTTCATTTTTGCTGTACCTAAAATGCCTTAAAGGCCGCTAACAAAATCCAAACAATTAATATTAAGTATTTATTTTTGCACAAATACAAAATGTATCCTATGAACTGAAAAAAACACCAGAAAAGGTAATGATAGCGATACCATAATCCAGATGTCATGGACGGGAGCTCTGAAATTGAAAGATACTGAGACATTTAAGCACTTTTAGGTGTGTATGTAAATTGTCCCTTTGTAGTTGTCAGAACAATGTAGTCATATTTATAGGGATATAGTTTTTGGTTGCTTTGAAAATCCCTTCATTATTACCTTGTCTTTTCAGATTTTATGCACTTTGGCTACCTGCGGTTCTAAATGACTTGGAGTTGATGGCTGGCCTAAATTAATAAAAGTAAACAACACGCTGAGTCTAAGGCATTGTTCACACCACCAGGCTCCAGCTAGTAAAATCTGAATTTTAAAATAGACATGAATAACTTTGTAACTTTTAATTAAAAAAAAAAGCTTTTATTGAACTCCGCAGGGGGCATTTAACACACAAAAGAGCTCTCAAAAAGTTGGAACCGTGTACAAAAATGCTGCGTTTGCTAATAGCGGTTGAGTAGACGGACTGCTTTTTAATATCTTTGAAAATATGTATCAAATATTGTTTAAAAAGCACACGTAAATGCAATATGAGGCTTGAAGCATTAAAGGGAAACAAAGTAATCTCTTTTAAGAACTCGCGCATGTGAGTAAGTGTGTTAATGACTCCAGTGGGCAAATAATAAACCCTTTCTAGCAAGTCGGTAAATATATTAGCTTGTGCATGTCTGAATATATAGTTTGTAAACTACATTTACTTTCCTAAAACCAGATTATGCATTGTCTTTAGCTTCAGTTTTAAAAGTTAACAAAGTAATGAAAGAAATAAAAAAAAAAAATGAGCCTGTCTGCTCTCGCTGTTCTCTTGTAAACTGCGACTTATTTGACTATAGTTGTGTTCTTATTCTTACTTATACTTATTTTATGTTTGCCTTTTTACACCTTTTCTCCACCCAGCAATTGTCAGTTCTAGATAACAATGAACGGTTTCGTTGACGCACTTTCAGATCTTTGAGAAGTTTCTAAAACTTCATTGAAGTTATGCAGTATGAAAACGGAGGTTTGCGGTCTCTCACTTAGACTAAAATGGTGCAATTGACTTTGAAATGTTTGTTTCAAGCAGATTAGACAGTCACGCTGAGGTCCATATTGCACCGTAGAGTGGCAGCAACTACCTAATGTATGAAAACTCAATTGTATTCCCAGCTATATGAATAGATTAATACACGTGCAGGAGCATCCCTTAATGAGCATTCATATTCCAGCATTCAGCCGTGCATCACATTGCATTGTTTCCCTTCTTGCTTCTTCTCTCCACAGCGTCTCTTTAATAAATGGATTTCTACCTACAGTTGCAACTGTTTATGCTGTTGTGACTCTTGTGGCCGGTATAGATACGCCTCACGGAAAACAGAACATAAGTTACCGCTTTGCCTCGTGCTGAATTGTAGGAAGACTTTTCTGCGTATACAAACATCACAGTGGAGGCAAGAAACTGCAACAGAGTGCAAACGGCAAAGGCTTCGCAAACTTGGACTGAAAAAAGAAAGTTTCGCTTCTCACAAAGGGGAAAAAAAAACTCTTGAAATGTGTTGCGGTGATCAGAGCCACTGTTTATTTTGCGCGGTCAGTAACTGAACAAATAAAAAATATACGTTTTGGGAATTCTCTCTCAGTCGCAAAAAAAACATGTAATCAAACCTATGAATTATTATTAGCACTTCCATCGTGGGCCAGTCAATCAGATTACACTATTAATAAACCATCACAACCTCATTATCAGATACTTCACACAGCTTGACAAGATTAAAGAATCTTGAGGAGGATTATATGTTCATCCGAACGTCCCTGTGTCATTCAGTCACTCTCCCTTCCTTTGCTATTGTTTTAAATAATTCTCTCCCATACTATCTCCCTTATTCCGTCTTTCATCTCTTTCACTTTCTCCCTCACCCGTCTCCTCCCCCCTCTCTCTCTCTGTCTCCCTCTCCTGTGATTGACAGTTGCTTGCTGAGACTTGATCCATGCACGTCTCAGTCCCTCTCGCTCTGTAATGAAAGGAATTATTCATCAAGAGTCCTGTGAAATGTATATAAATAAAAAAGAAAAAGAGAGAGTGAGCTCTCCTTAATTGCGGAGACAAGACGATGGAAGTGATCACAGGCCTAGTAGGACTCTTTTACACACAGCATGGCACGAAGGGAGGCGAAATGGAGCTTCTAAAGCAGCCGGTGTGTGACTGGAGGAACACTGGATTTTATTAGCCGTCTTTTCTTCTGTGTTTTTTTTGTTTTTTTTCCCCCTCAACACAACTAGCATGCGGAGACACTCGTCCAGATGGGAATAAGCCGGCGTAATGATGAACACTCGTGCTGTACCGCAGCACCCTCATTTATTGCATTGAGGCCCGATGCAGAGTCGTCTGGAAAAAGAGAAAGTTGAACCTCGCTCAACTTTTGTCGCAATGCAATGTGACATCATCCGCCAACACACCGAGGAGGCCAATCAAATGTTGGCAAGTGCACATTCCTGTATCACTGCTTTGTCTCATGTATTAATATACAGATACTGTATCAATACGAGAAGAGAGAAATTAGCGCATAAGATTCCTACTGTGCCTGTTAGGGCAGGATGACTTTACTATGACTGGGATTAGAATATTGATCTGTGTGTGTGTGTGTGTGTGTGTGTGTGTGTGTGTGTGTGCACACTAAGCATACAACAACACATTTAAGGGTTAAAACAAAGTATCTTAAACGTGGGTTCAGCTGAGGCTCCGGGGGATGAATGTCCTCACAAATACAGTAATACAAGTTTATGTGACGTGTGTCTTTGCACTCGTACAAAACTTATGTTCGTCACAGGTGTCCTTTCAATGCAACTTAAAGCATCCTGTGCTTCATGATCTTGCACACGTTGTGGTCCGATGAACCCCACTCCACACACACGCTCCGCACACGCTCATGCACACACACTCCACACAACGCTATAATCCTACCTGGGGTCTTTCTGAATAGAGTCGATGGAAGGTGAGCGTTGCAGGCTGCCTTCGGGCGGCAGCGCTGGTCCAGACTTGCTGTAGGGCGATTCCACCACCGAGGGGCAGTACTGCAGGGTGCGGTAGGGGTCCGCCACGTAGGGGTCTGAGCCGTACACGTCTCCGCCACCTCCGCTTGAGGTGTAGCCTGGTCCCACTGTGGCATAGTTGTTGGTCCCGCCACGGCTGTAGTTTCCTGTCCCTGTGCTGTGGCTTCCTGAGCGCTGCAAAGGGGCGGAGTCGACACCAGGGGAGGATGGAGCTATGGTGGGAAAGTAGGGACAGAGGACATAACTTAGGACCTGGTCATGGACACGTTGGGTAAGGTCTACAGGGCAGAGGAGAGGACAGAGGGAGAAGACACAATGAAAGGTGAGGAGAGGAGCACAGGAGATAACAGGAAAGAGAGGAGAAGGCAGGCACGGAGATGAACAGGTTGTGGGGAAAAGACAAGCGTGTCTCCATATGGATGGATGAATATTGGCCACAAGCCCAGGATTAACAGCAAGGACCAAGGTTCAACAGAGGGAAGAATGGAGAGAGAAAAAAAGAGACAAGTTGAGAAGGCAAAAAGTTAGAACTCGTTACAATGACTGCTGTAATCAATGTGCGCGGAAATATGAATATAAAACATACTTTGAATTATCTAAATAATAAACTTTGTGTAAAAATATTAGTATTGACAATGTAGTGCTAAAACTATAGTTTTTCCTCTATGTTCTTTTTGAAGCCATGCGTTTATTTTCATCCCAATAACTACATAGTTCAATCAAATGTTTTAAAAGTAGACTGATTTAAGCTATTAGAAAATACCTGAGACCGATTTAGCGATAGTGCTATTCCAATGTGAAGTACAGCAGTGTAGAAAAACCCCACTTTAAACAACAGTTTCCACTGAGGGTTTGTAAACAATGTTAGCTTTGTCACTCAAATGACTCATTAGCCTGCCATTCCCATGCAATGAAAAATGGAAACTTTGCTCGTGAGCCTATTTGCAGGTAGCTAGAGGACGACTGCAGAAAACTTTTTCCGCACAGAGAGACATCTGCCTGGTGAGCAATAAGGACACAAAAAAACAAAAAAAACGATAAAATAAGAAAATAGGTAAAAACATCAAGCTATCTCTCTTTAGAGTGAGATGGAAATTGAATGGGGATTTGCACGGGGGATGTACGCAGTCTGCATGGGCACAGTAGCTGTCATGTTCCCTCCCCGTCATGTTGGAGCAGCGGCTCTGTGATATATCAAGGTGTTAATGTGAGTCTGGGGGCCTCGTTTCTCTGGCTGTAAAAACACTAAGACAGACGGTGTGGGGGAGATCCATCTCATCTGTCAGAACCAAGGTATGTGTACACGCAAACACACACCTACACACATGCGACAAAAAAAAACACCATTAATGTGTTCTTCGGGGAGTATGTGATAAATCCTTGAAATCAATACGTGGCATGCGTTTGACTGGGGCTTAAACACAGGCCAATGAACCTCCTCTTAGAAAGAGAATTAGCCTTTAAAACGGCCAGGATGGGAAAATGCACACGGACTAGAACACACACACACACACACACGGATCATAGACACATAATAACGCGCACATTTACATATCACACATGCGGGTTGTGTGAATGTGAGTGCTGAGGTTGAGTGTCTCATTGTTATGTGACCAACAAAGTTGCTCTTTAGCCATGTCTTGAGTGGTGGCATTTACTTGACCTTCACAACCCTCTTATCGCTCTCTTTCTTGTGCCTGCACGCACACACACACACACACACACACACACACACAGACATACACACGTCTGATCTGCCCCACCTATTTGGCGCACGAGGCAGATTGAACTAATCTTTAACAATCGTTTTCCTAAGCTCTTATTTAAATTCCTCTCACCAAAGTCTGGTAAACTCCATTAGTCGGCCCACCAGAGGCACAACAAACCCTTTTAGATGACGTAACCACATTAGCATATTTTTTTTTTTTTATTTCTTAACTCCAAAATTGGGTTAACAAAAATCCTGCCAGCCAGACAGTGAAAAATTCAACTTTCAGACTGTGCCATGCAATGCCCATGAGGCTAAAGGCTGTGTGAGCTATTCTACTGATGCTCCACATTTGACAGCGATCCAATGAATAAGGCAGGGTGAAGAGAAACCGTACGAGAGCCTGGGAAAAGAGAGAAACAGCTAAGAGCTTAGGTATAGAACTGCAGTTTAGAAAAGCTCCAAACCAGAGGGAAGAGAGGAGGAACAAGAGGCGGTGGAGTTAGCGACGTTACAGCCGCATAGAACAGAGTGCATAGGAGGGTAATAAAGCAGAGTTTACTCCCATCACAAGCAAATCCCAGTCTTTTTCTGTACTCTTTGAATGATGTCTGTGGAGTCTGTCCGTCTGAACGTCTCATTAGTACCCGGGGCTTCAGGCTAACACCGCCAGTGTCAGTGTCACCGAGACCCTTGACACCCAAATAGTGCGAACCTCAGAGCCAACGAGAGGGTGGGAGGAGAAGACAGAAGGAAAACACACACACACACACACACACAAAAAATGGCCTGTCAAATTATTTTCAGAGCCTGTGATGTGAGCACTGAATAGGGAAAGTGGGGGGGGGGAAAGAAAGGCGAAGGGAAAGAAAGCCAGAATGATAGAGAGAGATGGTAGGGAACATAAAAAGGCAGAGAAAGCACCCAAAAATGTCCTGCCAAATTACTGTTTTAGCCCGTTCTTTTGTTTTCACATTCTCTTAGTTTGTATGCAGCTTCCCCACGCCTCTTTATGCATTCCATTTTCTTCTTTACTCAATCTTGCTGTCTGCTCTCCCCTTCTCCTCCTCCTACCTAAGTAGATGGAGTGCTGCTGAATTTATCATTTGTTCTGGTAATGGTGTGTTCTGACTGATGACTTGACCTTTGGGGCCATTATTGCCTGGCAAAAATCAGTGTGCGGGTGCCAGTTTATGCATGTGTGTGACGTGGAGTATGTTTTTCCTCTGTGTGTGTGTGTGTGTGTGTGTGTTCTTGTATTCCTGTCATGCTGAGAACCAGTTGGGGTTTTAGACTTTTGGAGTGACAGCATTTCCAACCAGTCTTCAAGACATTGTGTCATTTTAGGATTGCAGATTAAGGTTTTAATTACAGTTACGGTTTAAGTTTGGTGTCATGGAATAAACGTGGAACTGAAAGCTCCCCTCTCGACAACGAGTCAAAGACTTTTGTGAGTTTTGAGTTTGAACGGGTGCGTCGTCCATGAGTTAAAAGACAAGTGCGAAGGCGAACTCACTGGTGTGTTTTCATGGAATAGTTGAAGAAATCTTTGAAATGTGGCGTGCAAACAGACACACGCACGCACGCGCCACGAACACCTCTCACCTAACGCTCTGGCGGCGTGAAATTGTGTTGGGAGAGGAAATGAAAGGGCGGGCGTGTCTTTGTATTCCCTTGCTTCGGTGTAGAGTAAACAAATCACGGCTGTGCTCCTGCTGGCAGATTAGCGACGGGTAGGGAAACTCTATTAGTCATTTGACACAGTGATTCCTCCGCAATTAGCCAGCCAGCTGAGGGGCCGGCTAGCTGAGAGCGGGACTGACTTTTTCTTTGGGCTGCTAAGACGAGGGAGCCCTGGCTGAATGTACAAAAGATGGAGCGAGGGAGGGGGAGAGGGAAAAAAAGTAGAGGGGGATCAAACCAATCCACCGAGCTTTCCACGTCCAGCCTCCCTTCTCATTCTTTTATCTCTGCCTCCATTTCTTTCAATCCTACTCTGTCTATGTCACTCTGTTTTTCTCCATCACTCCTTGCCCTTTTCTCCTCTCCCCCCCCCCGCCTCTAGATATGTCCCCCTCTGTCTATACCTCCATCCATCTTTTTTTTTTCTCTCTCACCCATCTCCTCCGAAACCTTCCCTTTCAATCCCTCTTTTGCTGTAGCTCTCTCTCTCTCTCTCTCTCTCTCTCTCTCTCTCTCTCTCTCTCTTGTAGTAGACTATGTGATCAGAGCTGAGGACATGTCCTTTCTCTCGACACGCTTCAGCGCTCAGCACGATTACACAAAACCCCTCAGTACAGTCTCTATCTCTCTCGGATACACACACACACACACACACACACACACACACACGCACACAAACATGGATTCCAAATATGCAAGTGATTGACATGGACTAAACGTGCATGGCTGTAACACTTTTTTTTCTTCTCCTAACGCATAAAGGTCATACAACAGCATGCACACACAACCTTGCCTACAGCAGCCATAGACAAAGCAAACATGCACAAACACACACACGCACACACACTGCTTGAATTTGGAGGAGAGCAAGGATTAGTCTCTCCCTCTGTTTATCCCTGGGAGAGCCTCCTGGCCAACACACAGCTCTTGATGTTCCTGAGCTGGAAGCACTGGAGAACGCACGCGCACGCAAACACACGCGCACACACACATAAATGCCCTCCTTGGCACTTTCAGTATCAAGTATACAGCGTTTTACAGTGTGGGAGCTGTAGGACACTTGTCTCTATGAGTCAAGCTGCCATGTCTTTCTCCGAGCATGCCACTTAGACCCAGCAGGTGCTGCAGGCCAAAGGCTGCTGCTAAATGTTCCTGCTGTGGAAAGGACAATAGTGAAAGTCATGAAAAGATGAGTTTCTTTTCTTTCCAACTGAAGGCCGCTCCATTTATAGAAGCCATACAGCCGATGCATAGCAGAACAATTCTTATAATTCTTATTTTCTTTTTACCAAGTTTGGAAGGTTGTCCTTGTTGTTAGCTGCCTTCTAACTATCTAACTTCTAACTTCAGCTGTTTACCATGATATTTGGGATATTTAAATAACTTTTTTTCCTTCTTTCATATCTTGCCTCAATGCCTTTTTATTCAATGCCTCGCGACTGTTGCTAAGAAAATCTGCCATCTTCTGCATCACATTTTCGAAATGACACTAGGTCGGATTTTACATGACCGTTTTGAAATAAAACTGCAGGAGGAAATATGTAACAACTATACCAAATGATCACAGTTATGGGAAACATGACGGCTCAGTTCTTTGCGCCGTCACCTCAAGGCAAGGATTCGCTTTTCTGTGTGAACTTTGCACTTGCAAATAAGGTGGAATGGACATTCTTCACCAGGTCAGTCCAAATACTGGAGTGACAGTGAAATTGTATATGCGAAAGTAGGCTAATAGGGGTGTATAAGGTTAACAAGGCTGATATTAAAGATATCAACCACTGTGAGTCTAGTTTTATTAATATGCATTTACAGTATGATAAGGAACAATAGGGAGACGGTGCACGACTACAGAGCTTATAGGCCACGTATACAACGATAACCTGTGAATCAATTAACGAATGAAATGGCAGATATGAACGTTTCGTTTCATTTGAGTCAGTGTTGCTTTCGTGCCGACTCCAAATTTATCCGTGTGATCTCTGAGGACAAAACAAATGGATGTTTGCTTTCTGCAGTTATGAATTCATTACTGCTGATAAAACAAAGAATATGGTAATCATGCAAACTAAGATAGCATGGGACACAAGTGGAACGTGAGCGCGTCTCTGTGCACGCTTTGTGCATGTGTGCCGTGCGAGTAGAAACAGTATCAGAGGCCACTGCGTGTGTGTGTGTGTGTGTGTGTGTTTGTGTGTGTGTGTGTGAGAGAGAGAGGGAGGGGGTGGTGACTTAAACCTACATTTAGGAAGTGCGATACGTTTTCGCCAGGGAAATCATTTTTGCTGATCTGTGGAGTAAGTCAGATGCTTTGAGCTGGTTTTTTAAAGCTTTTTAAGGCAAAAACTGAGTGTAAATACTGTACAAGTTTAAGTCACCTGGATTCAACTTGAACATGGAGTCCACTGAGTTGAAGAGTACTGAAGGTCGCAGTTGCATCGAAAGCTGACTACAGCTTTAAAAATCACCTTAAAATGCAGCGGAATAAATCATTTCCATTGCCTTTGTTCCTCTCCTCCTTCCTTTATTTCCTTCCTTGCCTGTTGGACAGGTTTAACATCAAACTCACCCTCAACTACATTGACTTTAGCTCTTAGTCTTTCAATACAGAGCTGGCTGCAGTACGGCCGTTTTCCCAGTGGCGTAAACATCCCTTTATAACTAAGTGCAAAAAAACACTTTTGCTGGTGTTTAAGACAGTAAAGCTCATTAAAAGATGAGCAGGATCACAGGCCAAGCTGAAATCGTTCCCGGCCAAACAAACCTAATCTGACCTGGCGACAGACGGAGCCTGGCGAGTGAAACACTAAAGTGACCCGGGAGATGCTTCAGCCAAAAGGTTGCGAAAATGCTGCAGTGCTTCAGTTTCCTACACTGAGGTTTGATCAGGCACTGATTGATTAAAAAATAATGATTCAGGTCTACTGAGACTGGCCCATTTCCAATGCTACTCATTCCACCGTTATTCCAACCGTGCAAACACTTTGCAATTCCTAAAAGTGCAACACACTAATTAGTATTAAAACCCACATTTGGACACTGGCGGACATGTGCCTGGTGAAAGCGAGCCTTTTTTCCCCCTCCTTTCATGTCAAGGATCTGTCACTTTCTCTATTTAAGAGGTGCTCTGAACTTATCCTGCCTCCTGGTCAGAAGAAGCGCGGCAACTGCACCCTCTCTCCAGTCCTCTTCGTCTTTACCCTCCTCTCCTGGGCTTGTTTTCTGCCTCTCATCTCCCTCCTCCATCACTCTCTCTGTTCTGTCCCCCCTCATTAGGATGTCAGATCTCATTACAGAAGGAATACAGCAGATTTAAAAGGGGGAAAGGAGATCGGTTTAATGGTTTGATGCAAAAGCCTTCTGCGCATCGCTTTCTCTCCTTTTAACTGCGCATGTGTACTGTACGTGTGCACTGGCTGAAAGGGACTGGTGCTAAAGAGCTGCAACTTCAAGCAAAAATAATCCTGCTTTGGTTTTGAGAAACATACCCCACGCACACGCACACACGCACACGCACACACTTATGCGAGTTGATTCCTTGTCCTGGGAACAGCATGAATTTAATTGCAGGTTCGTAATGTTAAGAAGTGCGTGTTTATTTTAAAAATGAACAGGAAATGACCAAAATATCATTATTCATCTGCAAAAAAATCAGGGTCCATGGTCATGTAGGATAGGAGTCAGTAGCACGAGGCTGGAGAGGCTGAGCTACATCAGGCCATAAAGATACTGAATGCCCAAACCACAAAGATTATGCCAAGAATTTACAAGGAGCAAAAATGGATGAACCAGCCTCGTTGACTCATCGGCATCTGGCTTCCTCAAAATGCATATCTACACGAGTGAATATCTTCCCTGTAAATACGCACAACGAACATCATTTTCAAACGCACCCAAGAATAGTCTAGTGCCTAAAGTAAAGTTTGGAATATCCAAGATGAGGCTCTTTATTTGCAAAGCTTTTGGAGTGGGTGCAGAATAAAACTGTGTCCATGGCTCTGTCTGGTTGGCAGGTGATAAGGTATAAACACTTGGAACAAAACTAAAAGGACTGACCAGAGGAGTGTTTTCGGAAAATGTGTCATACTTCACATGCATTATATGAAGTATGACGCAAAATGCAAATTCTGATTTTTTTCTCCCATCCTGCTCTGCATCATTTAGTTATCTGGTTTGGTTAATGGCTGAGGAACTATAACCTTGCTTTTAGTGACTTAGTCGTTAATGGCTTGGGGATTAATGAGTGTCGAAGAATGTGCGTCTGTCTCCCACAAAGATACTGCAGGGAACAATGTTAAACTACATAACACCTCTTATCAACCGCAATAGCTCAACCTGGCTACAAGATGCACCTAACAAATAGCCGTGGCATTGAATCATCCCATTCTCACTGTTGCCACCTGAGCTACGTGCAAGTCTGTTGATGACCCATTAAAGAGAAAAAGTGCCACATCCATTGAGAGCCGATGTTATTCCCAGTGGTCAGAGTCATTAATACAGGCCAAGATAGCCTTCATGAAATAATACCAAAGACAGGAGGAGGGGAGGGAGAAAAAAAGGGAAGAAAACAAGGAGGGAAGGTCAGAGGAAAGGAGGAAGGAAGGAATGATAGATAGAAGGAGTTCAAACGAAAACATTTCATGTCCTCTGAATTAGTAGACTGTAGATAGTTCAAATAAAGGAGAGAGCCGTTAAAGAAAAAAGAAAGGTAGAGATACATTTAAAAGAAAGAAAATAATAAGAAGCACTAAAGAGAATGGAGAGAGAGCAACACCGATGCCAAGGAGACTTTCGTAAAAAAACAAAGACGCGAAAGCAGGTGACAAACGGTAGAATGATTTCGAAAACACAGAGTGTCTTTTTGGAAAAATAAACACTTTTATGAACCATCCCGAGGCTTTTTCCTCGCTGTGATTTTTTTTCTCCCCATGTAGCAGAATGCATGTGTATGCTGTGACGATGCA
Source organism: Bovichtus diacanthus (assembly GCA_943590825.1). Classification (NCBI taxonomy): domain Eukaryota; kingdom Metazoa; phylum Chordata; class Actinopteri; order Perciformes; family Bovichtidae; genus Bovichtus; species Bovichtus diacanthus. Next base: position 1,386,507 of record CALSBV010012432.1, read on the forward strand.
GGAATAATCGCTTGAAATAGGCCACATTAACCTGCAGTCCTCTGGGGCGCTGGCCCGGTTTAATCCGAGAATGAAACACTGCGCATCGCTGCCTACACACATGCATAGTGCAGAAACACACAGACACACACTTGCACTGTAATATTGCGCCGCGCATGGACGTGTGTATGTGCTTGGTAGATAGGGGAAGAGGATGAAGAGGGTGAGCCAGCAGTCAGTAAGAATAACTGTGTGTGCATGAGAGAGGTTCAACCAGATATAGACATACACACAGTCATACAGGAGCAGATGTTTAGCTGCAACTTATTCTTAAACTTTCCTCAGTTGTATTCAGCTGGGGTGACAATGCTGTTAATCCAACACTCAGGCCAACAATGAAGTAGAGGGGGAACTGTAGGGCTGTAGTGAAGAGTGGGGCGCATTGGAATCTGAGCAGACACACTGCGTAACCAATGGACGGTTTTCTAAACTGGACCTGACGGAAAAGTCAAGTGTGTTGTCAAACTGCTGTCAACTTTGCTGCAAGGGAATGCCAGCAGACCTCCGAACACTACAGGTCTGTCGGAGTGTTTACTAGAGGGAGAAAGTTGAGAGCAGACGCAAAATCACAAGTTCCTTAAAATATAGAGGAAATCCTCGGCCAAGAGCACCACAGTTATATAACACATTTTCTTTTTAAAAATTGCAGATGGCTGTGTATCGAGGGTAAGCGCTCGAGCCAAAGACAATGTAGAGTGTGCACAAAGTGGGTGCGAGCCAGACATGTTGCCAGTCCAAACTGCTTTGACCCCACTATGCGTCTTGTTCACTTGCTTCTTCTTCATGTCCCGTTCGCTCCCTATACCCCTCCACCCGTCCCTCCGTCCTCGAACGGGTCAGGAAACAGCCACTATTAAAAACCGGTGCGTGTATAATTACGCTCACTTAAATGGCCTTTTGTTGCATCATGGAGCTCCTCTTCATAGTTAAGTGTCCAGTTAAGTAATGTGGTGGCCCACCCTCCCAATAAAAAAAAGTGTGAGCCTCATTTGGCTGCAAGTGCCTTGTTTAAATTGGCCTTGAATTAGCCCGACACTGTGGATCGTATATAGACCCACTCTGACGACAGCTTTGCAACATTTTGTAATGGACTACGCACACAAACGTCTCCATCCACTTTCCGCCGCAGGAATGACTTATAGCATTAATTACATTGATCCATGACAGCGTAATGAACCAATAATGTGAGCCTGCCATTGCCAAGAAAAGGCACTGTGACATAATTAATGACTTACCGCTCACCATGTCAGCAGAGCCCTTATCAGTTCACTATGTGCTGTCACTCTATGCATTATGAATCCTTATTCGACAACCTCCTAGTCAGGAGACTATTAACACGACTTTTAGAACACGCCGCGCTGAGGCCGCGCTTCAATTCAACGGCCCAGTGACTTCAAGGTGCGGCTCATCTTTGGTGTGTTCATTTACCACCGTAGCTACATGGGCCGAAAAGGCTCACGCTAAGATACTCTATCGGAGGACTTAGCTCAAACAAAATGAGACGCTCTATTAAAATACTTTATCATAGGGGAAGCGAAATGCAAAACCTTAAACGTTGCAATTAAATGTACACAGTCTAATCCACAGTCTATTGATCTTTTTTTTTTTTTGTAGCTGCAGTACAAAATTTCCTTTGTGAGTTTTCTTACACCCATCTATTGGAACTACAAAATACAAGACACAGTGAATTATAGATAGCAGCGGATCCTCTCTGTACACTTCTGAAGAGCACTTATTTAATTAATTCCTGCTTGGAAAGACAATCCTATTTGTATGCACTGTTCAGGATTTCGCCGACAATCAAAGCAATATCCCACAAGAATGAGTGCAAACCCAATGACCCCCCTAACTCTGAAATGTGCTTCAGAAGCTTCACTCTGTGCTTAAAGGCAACTCTCACTCCTTTCAAGTGAGTCAAATTGATCAACTCAAACGCTGGTCTAGAGTGGCATATTTACTGCTACGATTCTGACCCAAATGCTAATGATAGCTATTAAGGCTAGGCTGGTTAATGACATCGAGGGAGCTGTGAACGTAGCGTGACCGACTTGGGTGTTTTCATGTGGGTATGATACGGTAATGGGATTAACATGGCGTACCTAAACCCACATTGTGATAAGCTCAATGAGGCCCTATTAAAAACACATCGCTGGCAACAATGGAGTTACGGAGGGAGTGGGTGAGAATAAGTGTGTCTAACTGTGTGACTTTGATAGGAAATGTGCCCATCTGTGCTTCATTCCCAACTGGAATACAATAACAGAACAAAAGGGTCGGTGATGGCCCTTTCTAAATTCCTTGTTCTTTCTACTCTCCATTATGTATTTCCTCCATTTGTCCCTTGGTTGTTGGAAATGTGTGGGAGTAACTACACAGCATGAAGAAGGCACATTAACCTAAAAAAAGCTGTAGCACTCAGCTGGTTGTTGCATTTACATCACGTACATTATACCTGACGTACGCAAACAGCAGTTAACATGAGGAGGATGCGTGCGGTGGACTGACACAACGACGTGGACGGATGTTAACTTAGCTCCTGATGGACAGAACTTTTACCTCCTTAAACAACTTTTCTTTCTTTTTTTAAAACACACAGCACACGAAGTGAATAAAAAACACAAACATTGCTAAAAATAAACTGCTCTTGCTGATTATACAAATGCAAGGAGGGCCTTACCAGTGTTGTTGCGGTAGGGGCCTGTGTCCGGCCCCTGGCTCTGGCTAAGGCTCCTCATGGGGCCCTTGTTGTGGTAGACACGTTCTTCATAGATGGGATCTATGTGGTGCTCTGGGGACCCCAAGGGCCGAAGGGGCTCCTGACTGTGCTGACTACTGTAGGAGCCACGAGAGCCTGGAGAAAAGAAAAAAAAAGAGGACGAAAAAAAGATGTAAGTAAGATAGTGAGAGAGGATGAAAGAGGGAGGATAAAATTAGGGAGAGGCAAATGCAAGATGAGGTGCAGTCTGGGAGATAAGGAAGGGTCGTACAGAGAGATTGAACAGATGGATTTTAAGGAGGTAAGGAACATAAAGGAAAGAAATAGAGGGAGGGAAGATGCGCCGCAATTGTGTGTAGGAAATGGAAGGAAAGTGGAACGGGAAGGTGGTGATAAGGATGGGCGATGTAGAGGATGTGGACGAAAGAGGATAAAGAAATAAACAAGGACAAATGAAAGCGGCAGAAGATTGATGCAAGGAAGACGAGAGAAAAGAAAAGGAACGGGGGTGGAAATTATGGCTGACGGACGGTAACAGCGATGAGAGGGAAGGAGAGGAGAGGAAAACAGCACTCAACTCAACAAAAAGGAGGCCTCGATGTGACCTGTCCATTTTCACCCCGGACCTTTTTTTTTGTTGCTGATTTATATAGTGGACAGATAAGGGTGAAGGTGTGTGTGTGTGTGTGTGTGGTAGGGTAGCTATGAGTAGTGGTGGTGAGTAACAGATGCTCCAAAGTAATAAAATAGGTAGAGGAAAAAAATGATAGAAGAAAAAAGTAAGACATGCATTGCGACACAGGAGACAAGAAGAACTAGGCAGATATAGAGAGATACAGAGAAGAAGAAAAAAAAGAGCAAGAAAGAGGGATGCCTCTGTATTTCATTTTTTTAATCTCCACAGAACACATTGCAGGTCGTCAGCTATAAAATAATGAGATGTAGTGTCCCCCCCCTCTTGCTCCGTGTTTGGCAGGGATCCCACACACACACACACACACACACACACACACACACACAGACACACACACACACACACACACACACAGGGCAAGGAAGACATTGACAGCAGGCATTTGTTCATTACACAGCAGAACAAATGTAAGTCCTCCCTCTGAAAATACAGATTTAAATTAAAATTAGAAAGGAGTTTAAAAAAAAAAAAAGAGAATAAAAAGGAGGAGACTAAGGGAATATGAAGACAAGTCAGCAGGGCTTGGGTGACATGGCAGGAGATAAAGTGAAAAGACGGTGACATACTCATATACACACAGCAGTATATGCATAGCTATGAGTGACTGAGAGTAAGAGAGATGGTCCAGTGGAGCCGACGTCGTATCACATCGCATTAGCTCTCAATCCTTGGCAAGTCGCGTGCAATCATTTTCCGGTGGAATATGGGAGCGCGGTGACTATCCACCATCAACTTAACAGTCCAAACCCCACAACCCTTCAGCTCACATCAGTAATCGATGCATTTGAGGCGCTCGGCCATCTCAGTGGAATCAAGTGTATGCAGCGACGCTGTAGGGATCGCTCTCCATTTCTTGTTTTAGCTGCTCAATAAAGCGGACAAGTCAAAGAGAGTGTTTTAAAGATGAATATCCTAAACCTCCTCTATGGAGGCAACCTACGAGGTAGAATGGCGCCCGTGGGGATGAACATGCCGGCCTGCACTTCCTGTTGCTATGCCATGGCAAATGTTAAAGCAGTGGTTTGTCTCATTAGGCCTGTTTTGAGCATGACTGTGGCAAAGAGGCTATTGCAATTTGTGCAACTGTGTCCTCCTTTCAACAGTGCGGTCAACGGACTGGCCTGTTTACCTCCTTGCTAAACAAAAAAAAGAAAGTAGGCTGTCTCCTGTCACACTCTGCCAGCCAGCATCAGCCAGATAGAGGAGACGAACAGAAAGACGACGAGAGACTCAGAACAAGGGAGTGAGACAACGAGACGGAGGATGTGGAGAGAATTTGACAGAAATGGATGGAAATGTTGGACGCTACAACACGCATTGAGCTCAATTGAAATTAGGTGAATTTAGTGACAAATAGGCCGAGGAAAAAGAAGCAAGAAAGAGACAGAGATGGTCAGAATATGCATGAAGGAGTGCTAATTAGACTCATGGACACACCCATTAACGGCATGACTCATCCCAGCTCTCTCTCTCTCTCTCTCTCTCTCTCTCTCTCTCTCTCCTTCATCCCTTTCGTCTTTGAAGTCTTGGGGAGTCGGTTTTATTTCTTTATTCATTTATTTTTTTGACTCACAAGGGCACACTCGTGGAAGCACTGACCTCTTTCTTTCAAAGGGAGAGGGAACTTTAAGAAGAGAAGATGGAGTGATGCAGCGGAGAGAGAAATAGAGAGAGACCCTCCCAGGATGTTTCTTTCAGTAAAAAACAAAAAAAAATAAAATAAAAAAGGATAACAAAATGTAAAAAAAAAACCAACTCTTGTCCCTTGACGCCTCGATCCTATTTGTGTGGTTAACAAGAAAGCAAACTAATTATCACACCTACAGTAAAAAGTAAGATATTATATGATTTGTTCTTTCATGTGTAACCATGTACAGTACCTACTGAAATTCTACCAGGAAAGGTTGGTACATCGGTCAAAACTAAATATCAAAGGTGTTCATGTACGTCCATCAAGTTCCTCGTTTCTGGGGCCAAACAAATCAAGGAAGATAAATCTAAATATCCAATATCACTGTCAATGTAATCTCTATATACAGATATCTGCATATCAATGCTTGGTAGTGGAAATGTTTGTAGTGTCTGTGATATTGACCAATCACGTTGGAGCAGGCTTTGGCTGATTGCAGGTCACCAGTCCATGCGGAGAGCAAAAGAGGCGGAACGCCAAAATGCAATCGGCCATCGTGTGACGACACTTTATCTTAGAATTAGCTTGTAAGCTGGCAACTTGTGAAACAATCCAACGCGCTGAAACATCTTAGTCATTCCTTTTCTTCAGCTGGGTATTATGATATTGTGTCACTAAAGGTAATATTTATATACAATGGACTGTATGACTCAGGCCCTTCATGCAGAAAGCAACGGGGAGGACATTCATTTATTTCAGCGATTTCGGTTTCACACAGCTTAACTTCACTGTAGAGAAGGTGTTACGGGGCTGTTAAGTGCCTCTCCAAACAGGCAGCTCACATGAACTCTACTGTGCTTTTTCCAGGTGGATGTTGGAAAAGCAAACCTCTGACTAATACTTTCTACAAATAATTCTTGGTTGGTAGGATTTTGGAACTATGGCGAGTAAATATCGTATAAAGTGAATATCTTGCGTTCCAGGATTGACAAGTTGCATTTAAATTGGTGTGATACAATCAAACACAACTTTTTGAATTAATATTAATCTTGTTTTATATATGTTGCATGAAAAAAATTAATCTGAAAAAAGTCACCTTGTGGCAAATGATGCTGTAACAGAGGAACAAATGTGGCTTTTTATCACCGGGATCAAAAATGGTGAAGATATTTACTCTTATCTCACAGGAAAAATAAGCTCAAAAAATGTCTATATACATTTCAGAAGAAGAGAAACAAGTACAAGTAGTATAACTGGGACAGTAAGTAAGAACATAATGTGTCAGCAGTTACATGAAGAGTAGCAAAGCACAGGGCACACATTTGAGTAAAACCAAACAAAAGAAGGATGCTATCTGAAACTACTTTTAGTCTGAATGGCACTGATAATACAAGCCTTGAGAATTCCACATCCTTGAAACAGTGGGCTATCTACAGTATTTCATTTAAACGGGCCCACATTTTACACTATGGACCATAAACATTTTCCACAACACATTTTCATCCCCAGTTTGATATTCAGCCAACTCAATTTTGTAGAGTCAAGAGAGAAAGCCATTAACTAGTCAGTGTAACTATAGGAGCGAATAAAAGTCTGTTTCTGTTTGTACACTGTCATTCTAATACATTCAGCTCCCAGACAGTAAATAGATCTTATTCTACGAATTAGAATCAGAATCGTTTTTCATCTTCTTAAAGCAGGTTTCTGTCCTGTAGCCACAACAGACCTGTTCACAAACCGCTCATAAATCACAAATGTAACCGCTGCACATCTACAGCATTCATTTGGAAGTTCTTCTTAATAACGGGAAGCCATAAAAAAGCTGCGACACCTCTCGTGAAAGTATGTAAACGTGTGGCGGTATAGAGTAGATCTCTCTCCACACTCCTTTACGGCTCACAGCAGTTGGTTGAAGAACAGCACAGTCAGTGAGACACACAGTGAGGTTACACACACGTCTGGGTTTCATGTGTATGTGCATGCGAGACTGCACGAGTGCGTGAACTCCCACCTGCCAGACTGCCAGGCCTCTGCAGCGTCGCAGTCGCGTAGAGCTCGTGGGAGATCTTGTACTGGTCAGAAGCGTGGTGAGCTGCCAGTCGTTTGGGAGACAGAGTGGCATAGCTCCCTATGCCCGAACTCATCTGCCAAGACAAGAGTTGCTGTGTTTTTCTATCAAATATTGATAAGGTAAGATCAGTTTTACGCTGATGCAATTACTTCTTGTTTGATTACAATGTGTTGGCAGTCAAATATGTAACAGCTGCCATGGTCGATGTGTTTCGATTTGTGTGGTTTAGACTGAGAGACTTTGTAACTGTATTTTTTTCAATTTACTTTGACAATTTATTTTGGTTTCTACATCCAAATGGGGAACTTTTGTAAAATGGACTTGTACGTTTAAATTGGCACCATGTGTAAACCATGTCCAAACCACTTAGAGTTAAGAATGTCACTTATGCTGGGAACCCCCCAGGCAGAAAGTACTTTATCATATTCGTGTGAGATATTGGATATAAGCACCAACACATTTATCTCAGAAACCAGGGTTTAGATAAACTGTTATTTGGAAAGATTACCAATTTGAAGAACTAAAAATGACTTGTATAGATTCTGTGTCATGATTAAAGACCTGACAAAGTCGACAAGAATATGATCTTCCCTCTACCCAGACACTTGTCATGAATCAATAATATGACTGCACAATATCATACTTAAATGAAATGGTACAACTGTCAATTACAGCTCTGTTCAAGAAATATCAATACCGGGCATCAGCACTGTAAATACTGTACTTTGAAGTATAATCTCTGTACTATTATAGATATAATATATATTATATATATATACTGTATATATATATAAAATATATATATAATATATACAATATATAATATATATAGTATATAATATATATATATATATA